>MKEJ01035378.1:0-13292 GCA_001753735.1 Embelia ribes
AAAAAATCAAGAAAATTTTAGAAAAGGGTTGTAACTCTATAGCCAAAGCAATGATTTTTGTAAAGTACCTTTATAATCCGTTCTTTCAATAGAAAAGCTGGTTTCAGGAGTCATAGCAAATTTGTTGCTAATTTCTTTGACCAATGAAATTAAAGCGTATCTAACATTAGGTTCAGTGTAAACATTCAACTCTACATGATGTGCACTAGAGGGCACAGGAACAACTGCTTGTGTTGATCTGCTATCCTACATTAACATGAGGGTGACCTTATGTCAGGTTCAAAATTAAAGAATCAGTAATCAAACAATCCATTTTCTTGTTTTATGGAAGTATGGTCTATAGCTCATCATAGTACAAGATTGTTTAGTTTCCTCGAAGCAGTCATAGATCTCTATTTTGAATCGGACACCGCTGACCTAAGTTAGATGTATGCAATGTCTATGCTACTTGGCAACTTTGTATCTTACATTAACTAATCAGGAAAAAATAAAAGCTTAAAATGAATAATTGATGAAGACAAAGGCTCTAGATAGGAAGGCCCTTTCCCATGATAGCTTTTTTTTTTCCTTTTGTTACGCGAACATAGAGATGTTCAAAGTTTTGAAAGTCATATTCCTACTGTCATTTTCTTCAACTCCATTGACTGATCACAGCAGTTAGCTAGAAATTGCAGAAAAGATGAAAAGGAATGACAAGGGCTAAACTGTACTTCTCCATATGTTAGAGAAGGAAACTTAAGACTCTACATGAACACAAGTGAGCCCTACTTGATATACAAATAAAAGTACTTTAGCGCCAAAAAAAAAATGTGAAATGAAGTCAAGGAGAAATTCCAGAATCAGATTTGCTAATGTACAGTCTTTTGAGAAAGATTCACTGAGTTGAGAAAATCTCAGTTCAAATTGACAATAACACGGTCCTTGATAGAACAAAGTTGAAGTTTGTTGCTCGTAAAATTGCTATGATTTGACTGAATTCCAACAAATATGTCCAATTCTGTAACTTCATCACATTATCCTCAAGGAACCATCTTCATACACAACTAATAGGGATAAACATAGAAAGAATCCCCTACCTGAATGCGGAAGTATATCAACTCTTGAGATATCTGTAAAAGACACGATGGAAATTGGTAGGACTCAGAAGAAGTACTATAAGGATTTGCCTTTCAACGTTAGGAGTCATAGAATAAGCACATACATTCTGAGCAGATTTACCAAAAATTTCACACAGAAAAGCCCTTGTTAGCGCTTTTTTACCAGATCCCTGAGGTCCCTTGAGCAGAATGTGAGGACATATGGTATGAGATACCTACAGAGAAGAAACAAAATGTAAATATGCATAAGGGAGAAAATATGTTTTGGTGCCAACTCATACTTGACTATATCCATACATTGTATTACTTACAAGTTGTTTAAGCGATTGTGCTTCTTGTTTGTGACAAGTGAATCCATCAAGTGAAATGGGTTGATACTTATCGGCCCAGAACTGCCTCAGGATTTCAACGACAAAAGCCTTCTCAATAAATTTAGTTTCATCGAATTCTTTAACCTTCTCTGATGACTTTGAGGTTCTGCAGATTCCTCTCTTCAAGCATGGAAAACATGATTCTGCCAGACTCTTCTTTCTTTTGGCAACAACTGGAACAGTGTTCATACTTGTACCACTCAATTTACTGTTATTAGTGGTATTAACTTTAACACTACTCTTTTTGCCGAAAGAAGAGTTAATGGTGATAGTTCTTTGTGTCACCGTAATTGATGAGTTTCTTTGATTGTTATTAGCAAAATTGCCATTTTCTTTGTTGTGCTGATGAGTTTCTTTTTCCAGTAATATTTTATCTTGCAGTGTCATCTTCATGGCAGTGTATTCTCTAGAAAAGAAAATATCATCAGGTGACAGAGAGTCTGTGTCTTCAATACCATTACTTGAAGCACTAGAAATCTCCCCATTAGACACCATTTCATTTAGTTCCCCAACTGAAGAAGAATTTCTATGACTAACTTGTCTGTCTTTCATCTTTGGTAGTGGATAGGCAGTCCTTTGTCCATTTTCTTCTGTATGACTGGATCTCGGTCTTGGAGCCGATTGTGACCGGTAACTATAATTTGATTTCTCATCCAGCGTACTATTGTTGATAATTTGGTCATTCCCTGCTCTCTTATCTGCAATTCTATTTGCCTGCCTGTGTTTATCTAATCTTTTCAAGTGGACTGTTCCACTGGTGACCAAATCATTTCCCTCTCTTACAGGTTTATGAGGAGACGCATGCCCGCGACCCTCGGTTTGGATAAAATTTCGTAAAAGGGTGTCACCTCTAGGCGGTTTATATGGAGACTTACTAAGCCTTCTCCTAGGAGGGCTGAATTCTGAAGCCCTAGGCCAAGATGACAGCTCATCTTCAATATTGACAGACTTCCTCCTGCTCAGTTTTGCAGTTTGTTCTGAACCCAGATAAGCATTTTCGAGCCTTATTTCTCCATTTTGAGACAAGGGTCCATCTTCATATTTTGAAGAGCATCTCCCACTAAGTTTCAAAGGGCTTTTATTTTGGGTTTGATCCACACCCGAATGAGGATTTTGAACCGCTAAACCCCTGTTTTTCACTTCATATCTTAAATAAGTTGTGCCGCTCGGTTTCAAAGGGCTTTTATTTTGTGCTCGTTCCAAACCCAAATCACGCTTTTGATCCCCTAAATCCCCATCTTTTCCATTATTCTCAACACAACATTTGGTCTCTGTGTTGGATGGTTCGTACCTGCTACGCATCTGCCTCATATCTAAACATCGACGCTGAGATACTCTTCGGAAAGCTGAATATTTCTCCACTTCTTCCATTAAAGACCCTCTCACGGCAGAAAACTAGTACAGATTCCGGTTGGGGAATTATATCGAACACTTGTCGGGCATTCAAGGAAACAATAACAAAATTCCTCACCAAAATTGGTGACAGAACAATGAGAAATATAGACATAATGGGGACCAAATTAAATAGATTGAAATTGATTTACACGAAGCTGAGGCTTAAAAAATTACGAAGGGTGGTGACTGTTATTGGAGAGCAGGGTAATAAACCCTTTGAACCAGAGAATATACGGAAACGAAAAACATACGTCTCTCTCTCTCTCTCTCTCTCTCTCTCTTGTTGTTTGGCGTGGCACTGGTGGCGGGAATTGTAACGGTATAACCCGTTATGCTTTTTGGGTCTTGCCAGCTGTCCCGTTTCGGCAGGAATACTTTGGCCAGTTGTATATTTTTGGATGGAGTTAAAAAAAAAAATGTATTTCAATAATATTTATAAATATTATAGGTATATTTCACATAAAAAAAAATTCTCAATGGGAGTAGTAATTGTTAGTAGTACAAAATTGAAGAGAAATATATTTTTTTTGAAAAAAAAAATTTATACTTTAAAGTAAAAAAAAAATATATATTTTTAGTGGTGTAAGCAAATACCACTGTTTACTGATATGTAAAATCTGAGTTTCTTTCGAACAAGGTGCTCATTTAAAGTAACATTTGGCAACTTCAAAAATAAAAATAAATACTTCGTCAATCTCAATTGACAACTCGATAAAATAGAAAAAAAAATACCTCCAAAAGCAACCACAATTTACTTTTAAGTAAAAGCACTAAATCATATTTCTAAGCTTTTTTCGAATAAGCTGCTTATCTAAAATAATATTTGGCAACTTCAAAAATAAAAATAAATAATTTGCCATTTCATTTGGTAACCTATTAAAGTAGAATAAAAAAAATCTCCACACATTATTACGTTTTCTTAAAAAAAAAAAAAATTATCCTATTAGATTGCGTACTATATAAAAATGCACAAATTAGTAATATTATGGGCTACTTGTGTTATATTGGAAAGTATGCCCGAATTCACTAAGACCTTATAAGTTGTAATTTTTTATATTTTTACTTAAAAATTAAACAATTTTTATTTGCTTAACTATTAAACCCAACTTATTTATTATTTTAATATAAATAAATTAAAATTTTTAAACTATACCTACCCATCTTTCTTTTTCAATTTAAAAAACAAGTTTTGCATACAAACAAACCACCACCACTCATTACTCTAACAACATTTCCACGTGAGGGTCACCAAATCTGCTATTACTTTTTTGACTTTCTGTCTTTTAAATTCAAAATTTTCATCCTACCATCTCTATCGATGATGTAGTAAAAAAAATATTAATTTTTAATTATATTATTTCGATAATTTGAATTAATATTTTATTATTATATTATATATATCAGCGAATTTTGGGTATTTTGCAACATTTCTCTAATTTAAAAACTAGAAGAAATTTTGACCGGTACTAATTTTCCGAATAAATCCCGATACGCACACCAAGATACTAACCCCTAAAAGCCTTATCGCAAGGTATCGATTAATTCAATCTAGTCCCCGTTGTTTCGATTTTAACAATTTTCCGATGGCTATTTGCGATGACCCAATCGCATCGCCGGAGCAATCGCCGGTCAAAGTCAACGGATACGGGGCAGTTGTGATCGGCGGCACCTTTGACCGATTACACGACGGCCATCGCCAGTTCCTCAAGGTGGTCATCTCTCTCTCTCTCTCTCTGTGTCTCTCTCTGGGGATGGTTTGACGGATGATTTGTATTGCAGGCGACGGCAGAATTGGCGAGGGAGAGGATTGTGATTGGGGTTTGTGTGGGGCCCATGTTGTCTAAGAAGCAGGTGACCTGTACATAACTATTGCAGGCTACACAGTATATGCATACACTATCAGATACATATACATACATATATATTTATTTATATCTATCTATCTGGTTGTGTATTAATTGGATTGTACCTGATCACCTAATCACCCCGCTCATATTAATTGTCATACCATCACAATAAAAATGCAACTATCTTTTTTTACTTTGAATTTCATCATAGTAATGGCCCTAGTTGAGTTTCAGTTTTTGTCTTAATTAAAATGATTATGGTATGACAACATGCGCGATGTGTCGAAAATGTCCCATTGATCTTGTTTTTAAGGAAAATTAAACTCAATATTTAGAGTATTGGTACATCTACCCACAAAATCTACCCAAAAACCTTACCCGATCTGTTATACGGATATGAATTACAATACATGGAAAGTAGTGCATCTTAGAGTAAAAAAAATCATGATACGTCAGTACACACGACAGCATATTAGTTTTTAGGCAGATTTTGCAGGTGCATGTATCATTTTCACTATTGGCTTGCTTGGTTGTAGCTTGTCAAATTTTTTTTATTAAAAGTTGAATAGCATTTGACTGTTCAGCTTTTAATTTGAGCTTAAATGAACTGGAAGTTTTTTAAGTTGCATGCATCCAATTTTTTTATTACTCAAAAATATGTTAATTTATTTGTTTTAAAGATGCAAACAAACCCCATGTTTTAGCTCATGGAACTGGTGACCCCGAGATCTTTGGGTATGGGAAGTTCTCTTGTTCTGCATGTAGGGTTAAATCTTTTTCCTTCTCGAGGAATGGCATCATTTTGGCTGTATTGCAAAATGTACATATTCATCCGATTCAATTTTCCAAGGCCGTTATGGCGCGAATCCCCTGCCCCATTGGGTTCGCCAATGCATATAGGTGTATTCATACAATTTATGTATGTGATTTTTTTTGTACATATATCGTCACTCTTGTTATTACTTCTTGGCGCAGTATGCTGAACTAATAGAGCCTATTGAGAAAAGAATGAAAAATGTAGAGGACTATATCAAGGTTTGTTCTAATTGTTATGCCTTAATGTTGATAAATTATTTTTTTTTCTTAAATAATTGCTGGCTCTATTTTGCAAATGTAACAGTCAATCAAGCCAGAGCTGGTAGTGCAAGCAGAACCCATAACTGACCCTTATGGCCCTTCAATTACTGATGAGAATTTAGAGGCTATTGTTGTCAGGTTGTTTTTCTCTTTTACCTTCAAATTTGTTGATAATGAATTTCATGCCACCATCGCGGTGGTTGAAGTTGTTAAATCACTGCCACATCTGCACGCAACTGTCAAGCCGCATATTTACTCGGCAGCTATCCAACCGGCAATGGTTCAAAGCCCCCATCTTGTACATATTCATAGGCTTATGTGTTAAGCTATCATATGCAATGAATAACAAAAAAAAAAGTGTTTTTCTACCCATAAAAAGTTGCGTTGCTAGGCTGCATAATGAAGCTTTCTTATGATTTTAGCTAATGGGGTGCTTGGCTGTGGCAGCAAGGAGACACTACCAGGTGGACATTCGGTAAACAAGAAGAGAGCCGAGCGAGGCCTTTCACAACTCAAGGTAAAATTCTAGTTTTCGTTTTAAGGCGTTTGCTCATGTTTGTATCCATTTGTTTTGTTATTCATTTATTTTCATGGCAAGGAAAAGAAATTGCGATTATCAAACAGATTATCTTAGTACAAGCGTTAACGTATGCAGATTGAAGTGGTAGATCTAGTCCCTGCTAAATCCTCGGTGGGTAAGCTGAGTTCTACAACCTTAAGAAGGCTCGAAGCTGAGAAGCTAAAAAGATCTCAGCCACAAGAACAATAAGCAAAATCAATTTGGAGCCTAAGATTAACAAAGGCATTCTTTGAAGTTTGAACTTGATACTAAATACATGTAATCACATGTGTATACTAATAATTTTATTATCCTACTTGGTACCTTAATATTGCTCTTCCTAAGTGATTTTGATATTTTGACAACAGAAATCTATGTGTGGAGATAGTCTAGTTCATTTTGTATTGGTTTGATTGAGGACTGAAAGAGGCTAAGAAGCTCACAACCGGATGGGCTTATTGATTTGTGTTTGTCCGATGGCGCCCATGAAAAGTTTATGTCAAACGACGAATCACTATTTAGTTATTTGAGCAAATGTTGGAATTTGGAAAATTTTAGACTGTTTTTGATCCGGGATATTAACAAAATGTTTTTATTTTATTTTATTTTAGTGAATATATGTGAGAATACATAGCTAGAATGCAATTTCCTAAACAAAAAATGAAGTATGATGTTACCAATTGCCACCACCTGGTACTGACTACCAAGCCAGTCACAAGGATGGTTCGGAAATTTCATTTGGTTCTCGTAGTTTCAATTGAAACAGTAACCGATCTCAAGTTTTGTGCAAGTAGTTTATTCATGGGTAAGCTAGTCTTTTGTGACAATTTAAGTTGATATTATTTCCTACTTCGAGCGCTTTCGCATACTTATTGCGAAAAACTATAAACGGGACCAACTGTGTCTCATTTCTTAAAATCTGAAGACCAAATTCAAAACATGAAGACTATTAAGCTATAGTGACCAAATTCTAAAATATGGGGACCACTTTTGTAATTCACCCAAAAATGAAATTTATCTGCCATCACAGCGTGAAAGTTTGGTTCAAATCTCCTTCTTTGATTTCTCAAAATGGGAAATAACACTAAGGGCAAGTTTGGATTATTTTTTGTTTTCTGTTTTTTCTTAAAATTATAGTATGGAGTATTTGGCTAATTTTAAAATACTTGATTTTAATAATTTATTTCTATTTTTTCAATGGTATTTTAAGAAGCAGCCTTAGGCATGTGTTTGAAAAGTTCTTCTGCATTTTTTAAATTAATTAAGATAATAATCTCAAATATATTTATTTTATTTCCCTAAATACCCACTTTTATATTTTTACAATAAAAAATACTCTCTCCGTCCTATAAATATAGGCTTACTTCTTTATTATTCCAAAAATACCCTTCATTATACCTTATTAATATTTCTTCATATTGTAAAAAACTGTTAGTATTGATAAAAGCCATCATGTTAAATCGGGGTATAATAGAAAATTTTCTCTATATTCTTTTCTTAAAAAAGAAATATGCTTATATATTGGGGCGTACGAAAAAGAAAAACAAGTCTATATTTATAGGACTGGAGAATACTACTTTACCAAGCAATACACTACTTATCAAAATAATTTTTAAAATTTACTAACCAAACACTATAATTATACCAACTTTTATAATCAACTTTTAAAAGTAGTTTTAAAAAACGGATTTTAAAAAGCACCAGCATTCCCAAACTAGGTCTAAAAAATATGGTACATTAGTATTTTTATATTTCTTAATTTATATAAAAAATTTCAGAAATGCTACAATGAAAATTTTACTATTCACAATTTTTCGATTAAAAAATTTCAGAAAAATTAAAAAACCTAGTTAAGATTCAGAAAATATATTGAATATTTTATTATGATATAAATTTCATATATATAAGTATGTAGGAATTTTCTATATATATTGACGCATAAAAGATAGCAATTATTTAAATTTATATTGATTTTCTCTTTCCCATGTGTAAGCATTCCCTCTTTAACATATCATGATTTGTAAAGAATTATTATATATTTGTATACATAAAATTCTAATTCATTTTATTATATGATATATATTTATTCAAATAATTTTTTACAAATCTTATAAAAAAAATGGTTTGAACAATTTTTTAAATGTAAATTTATAGTGGAATGAGTGATAAAGTGATAGTAAAAATTAAATGGGAATGTATAGTCTGTAAATGCTCTAACCCACCACCGAGTTTGGCGGCAAAAGAATTTAACGGCTACTTTTCCCCACAGTTCAATATTTGAAATCCCCAAACATCGCAATCTCTCTCTCTCTCTCTCTCTCTCTGATTCTGTTTTTACTGCTCTGTTACTCATTCTCTCTCCTCCATAACGCTAGTATTGAGAAGAGAAAGAAAAATACGGAGACAATTCATAGAAAAATAAATTACCGCTATTGAATTTTCCCAAGGTTCGACTTAAACCCACTTCTAATTCTCTGTTGCCTTTAATTTTTCGTTTTTATTTCTTACTTCTTGATCCGAATTTTTTTCTTGGTAATTTTTATTCGCCAAATCATATTTTCCTATTTAGTATGATTAATATTTTTCGTTCAGGAGAATCGGACAGTACGAACTGAATTATTTCAAAACTTAATCTTGGATTGTTTTCTGATAAGTTTTGTGCAAGTAGTTTATTTTGCCTACAAAATGAAGGGGATTAAATTTTTATGGAATCTAGGAAAGGGTAAATTTTATTTTGCTATGTATCTTTTGAAACTCGTTTCAATTTATTCCTTATTCTATCATTTGTTTCAATTTGGCCTATCTTATTTTAATCTCGTTTCAGTTTACCCCCTATCTTTTAATTTACCAAATATATTTTTAATCTCTTTTTAATGTATCCCAATCTTTTTTGTCCCGTTTAAATTTACTCCTATCATTAATAAATTTAACTTTAATTATGGATATTATATTAAAATAATAGCTCCTCATTTCTTTAAAAAATTTGGTATGTAAGTGGGTTAATTAGGTATAAATAATCAATTTAACGTATATTTTAATTTACTACAAGCATTTAATTATATAGGTAAATTGATTAAATAATATATTTAAAAAATACGTTAAAAGGGATATATGACATGTAAATGATGCATTTTTCTGTCAAAATACTTTCAAAAATTATATGTGTTATTTCAATCATTTATTATATTACAATAGAAAGATTTTATAATTACAGAGGTAAATTGAAATGGAAAAAAATATAGAGTTAAATTGGAAAGAAACTAAACTTATAAACGATAAATCGAAAAGACATGGAGCAAATTGAAATGAGAATAAAATCATACGGCACAAATTTTAAACAATAAAAGGATAGGGAATAGGCAAAAGAAAGAACATTTAATTATGTTTAGGAGTTATTTGGGAAAAAAAATTCTTGAGCTTTCTCTGAATAGTAGGTTCCATTTATAATTGTGAATTTCTTCACAATTTTTTTGCAGGGGATTAAATTAAGTGGAGTTGAAGGAAAAGATCCAACAAGAAAAAAAAAATTATTTTCATTTAAGGGGGGAATATATAAATATTTTTTTTGTATTGCTGGGTTTTATTTATGATATAGTTAGTTTTTGTTCTGTTTCATAAATTAGTTGATGAAATCTGTGCAGGGGATTTGAAAACTACGTATACAAAATGAATGACCTAATGACTAAGTCTTTCGTAAGTTATGTCGAGTTGAAGAAACAGGCCGAAAAGGACCTTAAATCAGAGAATCGTGACGTCGAAAAAGGCTACGCCATCATCCCAACTGACGAACAAAAACTCTCTGAATTCTTCAAACAAGTAGATCCGATCAAATCCGAAATGGAAGAGATAAACGATCTTCTAATCGATCTCCAAAACCTAAACGCGGAAACAAAGTCCACTCACAGCGCCAAAGTCCTTCGAGGGCTGAGGGACCGGATGGATGCTGACGTGACCATCATTCTCCACAAGGTCAAAACCGTGAAGTCAAAGCTCGAGCGCCTCGACAAGTCCAACGGGAACAAAGGTGAAACTGCTATAGACCGGACTAAAGTTTTGGTCACTAATGGTTTGAAAATCAAATTGCGAGAGAATATGAACGATTTTCGGACACTTCGCGAGATGATTTTATCCGATCACAAAGAGTTTCTCAAAAGGAGATACTACAATGCCACCGGGGGATTCCCCAGCGAGGAAGTGATAGAGAAACTGGTTTCGGGTGGTCTGAAACTCGGCGTTTTCGATGGGAAAACGGAATTGGTTTTGGAAAACAAGGAGAGGCATGAGGCTGTGATTGACATACAGAAGAGCTTGGATAACCTGCACCAGGTTTTTCTCGATATGGCGGTTTTGGTCGAGGCACAAGGGGAGAAGATCGACGATATCGAGCATAATGTGGCGAAAGCTGGGAGCTTTGTGAGTGGTGGGACTAATAGCCTCTTTTATGCTAAGCAGATGAAGAAGAAGAACAGATGGGTGTGTTGGGTTTGGTTTGTTGGGGTGATTATACTTTTGGTTTGTTTCGTTGCTATGTTTTCTTCCTAAAGTGTTGTCAAGTTTTTGGAATTGGTTTTACTTTTGGAGAATTAGTTTGGAAAGTAGTTTGTTACCTTTTTTTCATGAGGTTGTAACCATTCACCAAAGGTAGTAAAGCCTAGTTTGGAATGATTGTAATTATCAAAATTTGCTTTTCAAAACTTCTTTCAAACATTAATTCTAAAAGCGTATATAATTATAATATCGAAGATAATATATGCTAAACGGAGTATAAAGATTACAAAGAAGTGTTTAGGGTTAAACTGTGCAATTATTATTAAATTTGAGAATAAGGAAACGGCAAATTTGTAATTAATTTAGATAATAATTTGATTTAATTTGATTATATTTTTATTTTTATGCCAACGATTTATGTGAGCCTATTGTGTTTTTTGCAATATGATATCAATAATGATCATTCTTTCTTTTCTTTTACATTATTATTTTAACATGGCATCAATATTATTATTTTAACATGGTATCAGAGTCTACGATATCTGTATTCTAAAATCAGTGCTTAGCGGCTGTCAGTTGCAAGTACCACGATATGGAATAGTTGCAACTAGCGACCAACCCTACCTTTTTTTTTGTTTTCATAACTTCCGCGTAATAAAATAACTCTCTGCCATATTTCTATTATTTTCCTCCATCTATCAATGTCTCCCTATTCAAATACCATGACTATTATGATATTATCGCTATTTTATTTTAGATTTTTCCCTCTAAAATTTCATATAGTCTGTAGATTAAATTATTTTATTTATATTTTTCTATTCTCTATCAAACTATTTAAATCTTTAATTTTAACAGAAGGGACTCCAAATTGGCTATTGATAGAAAATATCTCAATTTGGCCTAGGATGAAGAACCCAAATTGGTTGTCAATACAGTAGATCCCAAATTGACTGCTTTCTTTTTCTTATTATTGAATTTAGAATTTTAAGAGATTAATTTCATCCGGTTCTCTCGATAATTCTTCTTCTTATTTTTATTCTTTTTTTTTCTTTTTCTTCTTTTTCTTATATCTATCAAAACGAAAGACTATTTTCACGTGAAGGAAGCACCGAATCTGCAACTCATAGTTGTTATTATCTTATTCACAAGATGACATTCCGACATTACCGCATGCTCATCTTGAGGGGGAATATTAAAGATAATATGCTAATGGGAGTACGAAGAGAACAAATAAGTGTTGAAGAATTAAATTATGCAATTATTGTTAACTTTGAAAATAAAAAAAATGGTAATATTTTAATTAATTTAGATTATGATTTTACTTGGTTATGTTTATATTTATATTCTTGTGTTATTTATACATGGAACACATAGCTCTCTACAATAGGCATCGGTTATTATTATTCTTTCTTTTCTTTTCTTTTATATTATATTATTATTTTCTTTATACTATTTAACGCATGGACAATTAATTCCCTCGGATCAATCACTTTCATTATTCCACACAAAATTGGATTTTTGTTCGCAAGGAAAAAGCCATGATAAGGTAAATTTGACAATGAGTTTAGGAGGGGGAGAGAGAGAGAAGGTACCAAGGACTAGAAAGGCAATAATGAGAGGGGAGCTGAGCAACACCATCCCTCCACTTCTTAAGAAGCCAAAGGCAATAGACAATCATCCCAGCACCAAACATGTTCACGACAACGTTCGCTATCCTCAACAAACTGTACAAACAATATCTGTCAAGACGCAACATTCTCTTGTCGGGAGAGACGAGAGAGAGAGACACACACACACACACAAAAAAAAAAAAAAGACTTTCGTGAATTCGCTCCGATTTGTCTATTGGGTGGTGGGAAAAGAATTTCAGAATCAGTGTTAGGAGGGAGAGATGAAGGTTGGAACGTGCATATAGGCTCTAAGGAATCTCCTTTGAATGTTTGTTATTAGAAGGTTCAACTAACTTTCTTTTTCATTTTACAAAAGGATATATTTTTAAATATTGTGTGAACACAAAAAGGCCATATTGTGCATAATAATAATAATGATTGTGATAAATCAATAGGCACTCATGATCCTTGGGTACCACATCGGTCCTTTGGTTGTTTGGAAGATATTATAGTCACCATACTAAAAATAAATGGAAAGTATGTGAACCGCATACATCAACTAAAACAACAAAAGTAAAATAATAACAAATCAAACTCATAATAATAAAGGAAGTCCCCTCCATATAAGAATTCTTTTTCTTGTAATAGCACAAATTATTACAAACTAGAAATAACTTACCACCATTATTTTTAATTTATTTCTAAATAAAATTAGATAAAATAAATCTTACTTAGTTAAAACCAAAGTTATCAATTTCGTTTTGGATTATGTTTCATTTTAACTAATGAAATGAAATATTTCGGTATCAGACTATTTCGGCACTTTGTTTCGGAATATATATATATAT
>MKEJ01035397.1:0-10775 GCA_001753735.1 Embelia ribes
TAAATAATATTTTAAAAATATGAAAATAATTTTTAAAGTATTTTTCTGAAATTAAGTGATTTTAATTTTTATTATAATTTTTTTTATACATATTTGTACTATTTTTCTTTTCCTGAAACAAGAATTTTGTCACCATTGATGAATTTTGCCAAACCAACCGTACACTCTAACTGTATATTCCATTTTTTCGTAGCAGGTAGACGTTAAAATTATTATTACCATTAAAATGATAATCATTAACTGTAATAAAACGGTAATAAAGAAATTAATAAATCTCACAAAAACGGTTATTATGGCTGTAATAAAACCTTTCACTTGATAAATTCTAGGGTATCAAGATACGATATGTCTTAATTAAGTTCGAATAGAAAATCAAACTTGCATCAAAGTTTTGAGTATAAAAGTGAAATTAGGCCGTGCTAAAGTATATTTTTTTCTAAAAATAAAATTGATTCTGATTATTTTTACTAAACAAGGATAAATGTGGGGAAAACAAAGAAAAAGAAACAACAAAACTGTCGAAATAAAAGTGAAAATGATGAAGAAAAACAAGCTATGCACATGCAAACAAAATCGAAACTAAGAAAGTTCTATTCAAAAAAATGGTGCAAGAAATAGAAAAGAGGAAACAGAATAAAAAGAGTTGAGGGTATATTGAGATGGGCAGCGTTTGGCAGTGTCGGAAATTCATTCGGAAGAGGCATAACACATTCTTCCCCGTTGAACGAAATTTTTCTCGGGAAAGCCCATCCGTTGCTAAACGTAAAACTCCCGACATCTTTGTGTAATAAAATCTCCGATTGTACGTTTCCATTTTTTCCAGATTGTAGCAACATGTCATTGTAAAATTGAATGCCATAGAACATCCCTGTATCATCTAAAAAAAAAAAAAAAAGGAATAAAATTATTGTTAAAAAGTTATATCATAAAGAATGATGAAATTATTTGCGGTACTGAACATTCTTTATTTATTATGTAATTTTCTTAAGAAGAAAAATGTATGGTTTCATTGATTGATATCCCGAAACATGTTTTCTTATTTTGATTTCTGAAAGTCTACAAGACACAAATTCGGTGATTTTGGTTCGAACACGATCATGCTAAAGTTTTCTAGGAAACAATCTAACTCTGGGAGCCCAACATTAGCATTCAAAAAATACTGAGGACAAATTTGAAACTAAGTTGGTATGCATTCGACAGCCCTTCTATTTTTCGATTCCCAGTCTTAAACTCAGGAAAACGATGATAAGTGCAAAACCGCAACATATGTTTTTGAAATTTGAAATCCATAAGAAGACATAACTAACATCATTTCCTCTGTGACAACAAATTTATCGATTAATTCGTAATAGGTCTTATAATTTAAGCAATATATAAAAGATACAAAACAAGAGGATTCCTTTGATTGCATCTATTTTAAAATTTTTAACTTATTCAGGCCAAAATAGCAAAAAAGGTTCAAGTTGAAAACTAAAAAGCCAAACGCAGTCTAATTTTTAAGGGGGGGAAAAAAAAGAAAACTAAAGCTCAAAAGTTAGAATCAAATAAGCCAAATATGAAAAAGCAGTGAAAAGCTACTTACTAACAAAACCATCCTGACTGAGGGGCTTGTAATTGAAGCTAAAAACTTGAGTCACATTTCTAAGATTGGGGTGCAACACCACCAAGTTCCACTCGCTATAGTTCCTCGCGAAATTAAAATTTGTCACGGTTATTTTCACTCGCCAATATTCTCGGTAACTCTCCTTAATGTGCCAGTGGACCCTTATCGGGCACATGTGTTGCGTGCACTGCACGAGTGGCTGTGGTTCATCATTCGGTAGCTGCAATACCCGTGGTATTTCACCATCCCTTCAAGTTAAAGGAAATAAAAGAATAAGAAAATCTACAAGAAACTAAAAAAATAGTTTTCGAAATTCCATTTGCAATGGACCCATTGTTTGTTTGGTTTGCTTTGTAGTTTGGTTTACTCTGTAAATTTATAATATTGATTTTGCTTTTAATTTTTACCTGTTAACACTTATTAATTATGTCATTGAATGCTTAAGTTTGTATGATTTTTCATTGAGTTTGACGACATATTTCCGTCCAAAAACGACAATTGCTTTGATCGTACGGGAGAGTGGTACCGAGCTCTGTAGCTTGATGCCTCATCTACAAAAGAAAGACGAAACCAATTTTTTGTTGGCGAAATGCATAGGATTATGGGAAGGCAAATCATAGTTCAAAAAAAATGAAAACTGCTCAAAATCATTTGTGTTCAAAGAAATTCTTCGTAAACACGAATTTTAGTTTCGAAGTAGTGAAAAATAGAACCAAGATAAAGCCCAAAATCTAGTTTTTGAAATGTGCAGAGAACAGGTATTTTACCTAACACATTCAGCTCCGGGTTGTCGTTGGCATGCGCAACTGCAGCGAGGGCATGTGATAATCGTGTTATTGTAGAACGATGACAACGAAACACAACATGTAGGGGCAAACGATGCTTGAAATTGTGAGTACGAGCAAGTTACATTATATGTGGCTGCAACAAGGATCAAAAATAGCGGGGGAAAAAAATCATTGATTATCGAGACCAACCATGTCGGTGTATTTTGAGTTACTCATTCAAAAGTGTATTTGTGTTTTCATTTTTATAGACAAAACCGCACAACATAGCACTTGTTTTGGTTTATTTTTAAAGGAAAAGAATGACAATCTAAAATTATATAGTGGTTACTTTGAAAGAGCAAAAAGAAATCTCACCAACAGCTTGAGTTCGTCGTCGCCCATGATCCCCAAAAAACTTGCTAGGAGGGACCTCAACGGGGGCTCCACAGGTATAACCAGGGACACCAAGAGTAAAATCTTTTGGTACAATAAAACGTTGAGATCCAGAAGAATCACCACCAATATTCATTTGAAAACCAGCACCAAATTTATCCCGGCCTTGCGTAATTGATGATAATACCCCTCCTTTACAGCAATTAGCAACTTGTTGAGTGTAAGGCGCCCCGGGTAAAAGGTCAATTATGACCGGTTCTCGTTCACAGCAATGAGGCTTTTGTGCCCCTCGAAACTCTGAGCAGTTTCCTTGCTCCGTGGTCTCGGCCCCCCACATATTCCAAATCACTTCTTTTCCGGGCCACGTAAAACCTAGTTTCCAACCTGGGTGTTCGATGTGTCGGAAGAGTTGGTAATTAAGCATCATTACCCTTACCTGCAAATTTTGTACGAAATTGATGAGGAAAATAGAAAAGAAAATGAAAAGAAAAATGACAAAGTTTTGTAAGAAGAGTTGTTCATCTAACATAGTATCATAGCTTTATTTTTGAATTTTTGATCTTTTAATGGTGTGTATTCACCCCTGCTAGGACTAGTTTAGGAATATTGCTCCTTTCCAAAATCTGAGATTTTATTCTAAAAACAAATATAATCCTAGTATTTTGTAATAAATTTTAAAAATTTCTTTGATAAGTAGTGGTAGTTTTGGTAAAATGGTATTTTTTATTGTAAAAAAAATAAAAGTATGTATGTATGAAAAATATAAGAAATATAATTGATGTTATTTATTATAATAATTAATAAAAAAAAATAGAAGTAGCCTTTCAAAGTATTCCTAAGCCTGCTTTCAAAAGTACTATTAAAAAAACTGAAATAAATTATTAAAAATAAATGTTTTAAAATTTATCAAATATATCAACTCCAAGTTTTAAGGGGAAAAAAACTTGGAAAGAGATGGGAAAAGCAATTCCAAACTTGCCCTAGGTAGACTGGAATTTTCTAATATTACTTGTGACACAATAAAGTTTAATTACTATAAGGTCCTTCAAGAATGTTATTCTCTTGTTTTCCTCAAATCACAATATAGAAAGGCCGTATTATCTCTCATTTTCTTACCTTATTTCACATATTTTGAACCTAATAATTAAGGAAATAAAAGAAAATGTGAATATTTTGTTCATACATATAATTCTACAATGTACAACTAGAGAATGGGTACTAGTTAAGTGTATTTTGGTAATTTTATAGATCATTTATGGGATTTAAGCTTAATTTCACTTTGCCCCCTGAATTTTTGGAGTAAAGTGAAATGACAAATGTCAATTGTAGATATCTTAGGGTCTGTTATGAAATTGTTAGAAACCTCATGGAGGCAAAGCTTAATTGAACATGCTATTCTCGATTTTCATTGATATTGTTATATTTTCGGAATTGTTACTAATATAAAATTGTCTAATGAGAATATTAGGCCCCAAGTGGGGCATCGTTATTTTTATTAGAATTCAAAATTGATTCCTATTTTTTCCGTTCTCGTGACAAAACAGGGAAGTGAATGAGGTGTACAGCGAACACTTGCGGAAAGTGGCGGTCAAGCTGTTCAAATTTCTAACTTTAGGGCTCGGACCTGAGTTCGAAGGACATGAGCTGTATGAGGCCACGGGTGGCAATGAAGTTGAATATATGATGAAGATCAATTACTATCCACCTTGCCCACGGCCTGATTTGGCACTCGGGGTACCAGCTCACACAGACATGTCGTCGCTCACTATTCTTGTTCCAAATGAGGTGCCTGGTCTACAGGTATTCAAGGATGAGAATTGGTACAATGTCAAGTACATTCCTAATGCGATAATTATTCACATCGGCGACCAAATTGAGGTATATTATGGCTTTTTTGCCTTGGTATCATGTTTTTGACACAATGGCATACTAGTAAAATTGCATCAAAGATTTATAGATTTTTTTTTTTTTTTTTTATTTATAGAATTTTGCATACAGTAAATCTTATAGTGCTATTGGTTGTCTATAGATCATATAAACTTTAAAAAAAATCTTTTCAAAAATCTAGGATAGGGGGTCATTATAAGTGTAAATAGTTTCTCAAGTTGTGTGTAAATAGGCTTCGCCCCAAGCAAAAATGGAATTATTTCCTTTTAAGGTAATAAATATAGATATTTGTACACTTATTATACTTTTGAAGTTTTGATATACGTTTTTCTTGTCTTGTCTTTTGTAATGCATGAGGGAAATATAGCAAATTTTAAGAACGCTTTTGATCTGTGGTGTGGATTTATTTTCCAAAAAAAAAAAAAAAACCTAACTAGTTTTATTTTATTTTATTTTTAAATTTCGATGCAACTGGAGCTTATGCATATCTATAATTGAAACTTGCTGGAGGAAAATTTGAAATAATCACACCTTAAATAAGTATTGCAGGTTTAAGTTGTCATTGAATGCTCTATGTTTATTTATTTATTTTATAAATTTCCAGCTCTATTATCTTAGCAGAATCTTGTAATTTTTATTCTACAGATATTGAGCAACGGGAAGTATAAGGCTGTATTTCACAGATCAACCGTAACCAAAGATTCGATAAGAATGTCATGGCCCGTGTTTTTGGAACCACCACCGCAGTTTGAAGTTGGACCCCTTCTGAAGCTTGTTAATGACCAAAATCCAGCCAAGTTCAAAACCAAAAAGTTCAAAGATTATGTCTACTGTAAACTAAACAAACTTCCCCAGTGAAGCAACTATCTGTTCGGCCGACTGAAGTTCACAACGTATAAAATTAAGGTTTGGTTTGTTGTTGTCATCGTCTTTGTTTCGCCTACGTGTGAGAATAACAAATTTATTTCTTCATTTGGAATAAATGCTGAGGGTGATTGTGTTTAATGGTTAATACCGGTAATAAGTTGGTGTTTTGGGATATTTTTATGTTCATACCGATATTGGTCTCATTTAATTTATATTTTTACAACATATACATTTTTATATATGCATACCTTCTGTAAAAAGTGTATTCTTTCTATGTGTAACCATCCGAATTCCAAAAAATCTCAGACAGACATTGACTTATCAAATTGTTTAACATTCTCAAGTATGGATGCATATATCTAAATAAGTCATAATTTCAAGAAAAATCGACAAAATATGGAGCTCATCTCTTATTCACCACTAAACAAAATAAGAATATTCTAGGCTCAAATAGGCATAATTACTACAAATGATCTAACCATAATAATAATAATAATAATAAAATAAAAATATGAGAAATTTGAAAATGCTACGTCTAATATATGAAGTCAACATTTGAAAAAAGCTCTATCTCAGCTATCAACAACTTCTAATTCCCTCGATGCATGGGTGGGGAACTCGACCTCATGTACAACTAGAATAGTTTGTTTAACTCTTCCAGTTCTGTCAAGTTACAAGCGGCCGGTAGTATCCAAATCCTTATCATTTAATAAAAGGTAATGCCGCTCGTACTAGGTTTCCATCACGTATATACATATGCATGCGTATATATATAAATATAACAAGAGTACAAAATCGATCAAGCAAGTAAGCAAACAATTCGTACAAGTAGAATAGCTTGTTAAAGTCTTTCAGTTATGCCAAGTTACAAGTGAACCGTCGTATCCAAATCCATTTAAGGTAATGTTGTTCGTACAAGGTGTCCATCGTGTATATACATATGAGTATATATATATATAAATCATGAAAATACTTAAAATAGTATTTAATCTGGGAATCAAGAAATCAAGAGCCATCTCAGCCTTACTGCTAGTACGGAAGCGACTCTCCAAGCCATGTGTCATGGTACTAAGGCAATAACAAGTAACAAGAATGGCTCTAACAAAAGTTTAACAAGCTATTTTAGGGGTCAAAAATATTTTATTATTATATTTATCTAAAACAAATTCAGAAAGATCGAGAGAGAAGAAAAAACGTAAAATTTCTATGGGGGACAAAAAAATTTATTTGTAGGTAATTGTCTATTTATATATATATTTATTATTATTATATAATATTTTATCCCTTTTTGCCAACTCGAGCTTAGGAGTATCAAAAAATTTCAATTTTTTTTATTAACTTACTTCTAATTAATATAACATATTACTAGCATTCATTGTATTAATATGAATCTCAGAGGTACTCCATCTCTATTGCTTAATTGTTTTTTAATGACACGTTAAGCCCTTTTGGTTAACTGAAATTCTTAAAATTATCTTCAATTATGCTTTATTTTTTAAACATAGAGTCAATCTAAAGGGTAACACTTCTAGGTATTACAACTTAATTTGTTCGGTTTAATAATTTTGAGTATTAAAAAGAATATGTTGAAAAATATTAATGTTATGGGCATAATTGATGACTTTGCATCTAAAAATGTTAGAAGAAATCATTTTAGATGAGATGCAATTTTTATACAGTAATAACTAAAATGATGTCCCTTAGGCAAACACAAGAGGGGGGAGGGGTGAATTGTGTTAGAGATAAATTAAAAACTTTTTAGTAACACTATAAGATTCTATACAAAGATATTAACTAATATGCAAAGAATAAAAAGGGATAGAGATTACAAACTCAGTCTTATAGTGGTTCGGCCAAAAATCAGTTGATTCCCTACGTCCACTCTCTCAAGCATTACTTGAGGTTCCTTTATCATCAAGATAATGTTACAGCCCAATTATCTTCACGGGTGCTGACTACTTTATTTGAGATAACTCCTCAAATACAAGTATACCCTTACAACTCAAAAGTATAAAATAGAATTGAAAGTGAATCCTTATACTCAAACAATATTGAAGGTGTAAACTCTTGAATAATTATGACATAAAATGCTAGAGTTTATTACTTGTTGCTTAGAGAGATGAGAGAGCTTGACGGGATGATTTGGATTGTTGAAGAGGCCCTCTATTTATATTGTTCGAGCTCGGATTAGGATATGGCAGCAATCGTCGAGACATGGCAATGAAATTAACAATCTTCATTCTCTGATCATGACCGTATGCAATCAGCCTCTTGTCCATGTACGGATACTTGTCCATATGCTTTTGGCTTCTTGTCCGTGTGCGGATAGACTTGTGTCAGTGTGCAGATGACTTATCCGTGTGTGGACGGATCTTTGTCCATGTGCGGACACCTTTTGTCCATATGCAGTTACGAATCTCGGTGCGGTCAGAATCTGTTTAGCTGTTTGCTCAATTTTGATTCCTTAAACACTTAATAAACATTGGATATATAATTGAAACATAAGTAACATAATCAAGTATTAATTAAATGAATTATTTAATTTAGTCATCATTAAAATATATTATATTAAAAATAGGGTCAACAATCTCCCCCTTTTTGATGATGACAACTTCAAAATAATTTATTTAATTGAGACTCCTCCTTAATATATACATGAATTTAAAAGGGTATATTAACAAGTATACAAAAAGACATAATCAATAACTATAAACAATACCAACAAATTTTATAAGTTCATAAACACAAAAAAAAACAGAGTGCAAAAACAAAGTGTAGAAATAAAAACATAAAAACACAAGCAAATGTAGGCTAAGTTTACTGAGCTTATGGTTAGGGTTAGGGTTAGGGTTAGGGCTAGAGCGAGTCTTCTCCCCCTTTGTCATCAGCAAATATCAACCCATATCGTCTTCACTTGAGACGACAATCTCCCCTTCACTATCATCACTCTCAACAAAGTCAAATAAATCCGTGGGAGGAAGCTCAGTAGAGTGGTTGAACAGATAACGATTCTGTTCAAGAAGAATCTTGCATGTCCGTTGCGTTTTGTTGAGACGACGAAAGAGATTAGAAGTAGTCTTCTTCATGAATTCGAATATGGTGGCCATAAGGGATTTCTTTTGGTGACCTCTAGAGGAAGAACCTACTGCGACTGTGTCTGAATGAGCAACTGGTGGATTAGAAGCATGTGCTAGCTTCCTTCCCCTTGAAGGACCAATCTCGGCAGTCTTGGGAGCCCAATTCTTCTTCCCAATTGCAACAGCTTTAGATCCATAGATGTTGGTGAAGACAGCAGGATCAAGACTCATCTTATCTATGTATACACTAGCCACCACGTGATTGCCCCAACTCCACTCCTTTTTCGAAGAGTCAAATGTCATCCTAGCTTAAGTCAGAGATTGGATGGAGAAGCCCTGCCTGGTAGGTATAATCACATTCTTGCCCACAAAATTCACCCCCGCGTTTAAGAAAAGACATGTCAAAGCCATGCCATAAGGAAGTTTGCTACGTTTCGGTTCGCTATCCATAAAACTAAGAATTATGGAAATAGTGTCGATTGACATTTTATATTTTAGGTGTATAGATAAGAAAACCTATTATTTTTGATACATTTTCTTTTCCGTTCTTTTGAGGACCGATGCTTCTAATGATAAGCATTTGCAAAAATTTCTCTTGAAATTTAAGATGACTTATGACTGGAAATTTTGCGTTTGGGATTTCGATCCCGGATTTGAAAAGATCACACCCAACTTCGTCTTGGATAGTGTCAAAAAGTGTTTCCCAAAATGTGATACCTTCGCGATAGAAAAATCCATTTTGAGAGTGGTCTTTTAAACCAAAAATTTTAGCCAAATCTTTTGAGTTGTATTTCAAAACTTTGCTATTAACCTGTGAACGGATACCCGTAAAGTGTGTATCATTTTGATCCATCGTGATTGTAAGATTTGCATAAAACATCTTTACTAGATTAGGATTCGTATTTTCACACATTTTAATAAAGCCATCTTAACCTTGTTCTTTGAAAAAATGTATCCAAATAAGAGTAGTTTTGTATTTATCAAAATATTTTACATCTATCCAAGTGCCAGGAATGACTTCGTAAAAGCGATATTTGTCTTGGTAGCTTAATTCGTTTAAAAAAGAAACAAAGTAAAAGGCATCGTAATTACCGTCGTTATGATCATTGTCATTGTCGTTATTACCACTGTCATCCGCATCACCAGCCCTATCATATTCTTCATCTTCCTCATCATCCGAATCGAACTTTTCTTCTAAGAAATGTGAGAGACTTTGGATGCAATTTTCAGTGTTGGTTGAGGTTCGTCGGGTTCACTATCTATGAGCATGCACTCAATTTTTTCTAGGCGAGTACGTTGGGGTGTAGAAAGAGGTGGACCGAGTGTTTTGGTTCTGGCCATATTTGGAATAAGGTGTAGAAAGATGTATGTATATGGTTTAGAGAGATAGAAGAATGGAGTGAATGAAAATAATGTTATGATGCCTATTTATAATGAAAATATATACAGATATTTGTGAAAGTAAAATACAATTTGCTATTGATTTCATGATCCAAGGAGTGTTTGTATGTGGATGGACCAACGATCGTATGCAATCGCCTGACCGTATGCGGACAAAATCAACGACTTTATGCAGTCTCCTGACCATATACGGATAGGGGCAACGTCCGTATGTAGACACGTGACCATGTGTGGACATGTGTGCGATCACCTAATAGTGGGCATGGGTAGAAGTTTTAAGTTATTTTTAAAATGTTCCAATCCTTTTTAGTCCTGTGAAACTATTGTTGAGCCAAAAAATATTTTAAAAGCTTAATTTTGAAATATGGATAAAGTTTTGATAAAATATTAATGGTTTCAAAATAGTGTTTTAAGTTTTTGAAATTTTAATCCTTAAGAAATTGAAAAGGATTTGAAATAAGTTTTTAGGGCTCAAGCTTCCAACTTTTGACAAGGATTGATATGAATGTATAAGATGAATATCCATAGTTCTATGCAATAAGTTATACAATATGCATTCATAATATCCTACGAATGAAACAAAATTGTTCCTCATTAAGGGCTCTAGTAAAAATATTCGCCAATTGTTTGTCGGTTTTTATATATTTAAGAGAAATGTCCAATTTTTAAATATGATCACATAGGAAATGATGACGAATTTCAATGTGCTTAGATCGCTGTTGTATAGGATTTTTAGAAAGATTTATAGCATTCGTGTTATCACATAAAATAGACACATTA
>MKEJ01035420.1:0-10818 GCA_001753735.1 Embelia ribes
CTCGAACAACTGAAGGCTCAGCTACCTCTGAAGCTTGAGGCATAACATAAGTACGGGTCTGAGAAGACTAACCCTACTGGAATCCTCCATGAGTAACGCTATCCTGATAAACTTTGCAACAAGAATTGGGACCCCAACAAGCAAATGATGAAGGAGAAGCATGAGATGGCCATGGAGCTACCCCCGAAGATGAATGTTGCTGCTGACCATGAGGGCCTACAGGAGCAGAAAAGCTCTCCAGACATGTTGATTGCATATAACCCTTATTGTTGCATCCATGACAAAATGCCTAAGGTCATAATGCTTGAACATGTTCTTTCCTACCACAAAGGCAACATATAGGGGAATGGGTGCAATCATGAGCTAGATGGCCCTGATATCTACAATTGTAGCACCTACTACTCTAAACTGTAGACCTCAAAGCCAAAGTATGACCCGATTGAGGTCGCCCCAGACATGAAGAAAAAGAAAAGATATCTTAATTCCTTTTCCATTTCCCACTATCACTATTCCCACCAACACTTCCATTTGAACCACCCTCGATAAGATTTCCCAAATTCGACCACAAAATTTGCATTAACTGTGACCCCGAAGACTATCCCAAGGACTGATGAGGATGAGAAACATTCTTGCATTGTTGTTTTTTGATGAGACTAAACTCGACCTCTATAGCCGCATCCACACAATATTGTAGATATCATGTAGACCCGCCATAACATGCATTTGAATAGATGGCCATAAACTATTCTTGAACCGACGGATATTCAATTTCTCTATCGACACAAGTTTAGGTGTGTACTGAGAAAGATCGGTGAAAAGGATTTGGTAATCTTGAATACTCAAATTTCCTTGTACCAAAATTTCAAACTCTACCCTCTTTTGCTTACGTAACATCTTAGGAAAGAATTTCTCGTGGAAAAGTTCACAAAATGTTACCCAAATACTACCTTTAAATCCACATACATCTTCTTAGCTCTTCCACCAACAAGTCGCTTTGCTATGAAGATAGAATGGTGTGGTCGTAATTCTAAAGTCATCGTCAACAATTTGAAAAGATTTGAAAATCTCTCTACTTTGATGATCCACTTCTCCACCATAATTAGTTTGCCATCATTCCTAAAGGTTGGGGAATCCATCATATGAAAATGTTTTTGTGCCGAAGAAGCTCAAGTCTCCCCGGTCTCCCTCTGGTTCTGTGCCATTCTTGTAAAGACTTCCTCCAATGCACGAAACATGTTGAAAGATTCCAGAGATTGGAAGCTCCCACATTCCCAAAACCTAGTGGTGGCTTGAAATTTGTTTGAGTTATTTTGCCCACTTCCGGTTGAGGTTAAGTACGAGACGAAATTTAGATTTGAGGTCCAAAAAGCTCTTTCCCAGGTACCTCCATACCCTCCTCGTCCGAAGTCTCTTCAAGACTCGGAATATTTTCTTTATCTCCCACCTCCATCATAGTTCGAGCACAAGTATGCATGGGATGTGTCTCGTCCTCATTAGGAATTCTCGTCCTTCCTCCATGATCCCTAGCTCCTACACAAGCCCCCCAATCACCTCTACGACCACCTCGTCCTAGAGCCATCAACTTCACATCACAACGAAGAAACGACGAAAAAAGTAAGCAACAATTGCTTATGAAAGGGCAAAACAATGCAATCTATTTAGTTTACAATTTATTAAGTAGTAAGCATCCAATGAAAAAGTACTACGAATACACTAAGACTTGTTAACCCTCTCTCGATCCGATGCTAGACCCTACCCATAAGCCACCAATGTGTATAGAACCTAGTTTGCTTTGATACCAACCTATCATGCCCCGAATTTCACTATAAAAACCTAGGAGCGTGAAATAGTAAAAAACAAAATAATAATAATAATAATAATAATAATAATAATAATAATAATAATAAAGTAACCATAAACATAATAATTTAATATGAAAATAGATACAAAAGTCCATCCATATTCCCACGAGCCCTATATACAACAAAGTTTAGATATATACAACAAATCCAATAATAACTACAGAAATTAAAAGTAGCTACTACAGTTCATTATTAGTTTACATAATATATTATGCTGAAAGAAGTAGGAAGGGCAACACCAACACTATACAAAAGAAAATCTCAAGATATGTGCTTGATAAAAATAAATGTACATATCCATCCTATCTACAATCTCGAACAACAAAATAAACATGTACAATAAAGCTATGACTAAAAAAAAAAAAAACTGTCATCTTCGAGTCATGTGTCGATTGTAGGCAGGGCATTCGTAGTTCACCCCAAACCTTTGTAGAGATACTAGTCCCACTTTTGACTTGAGTCATTATTGTAGTTGTAGCATTTGTCGGAAGTATGTAATCATTCTTTATACATAAGTATATACATGTTTACATTAGTAGTACTCGCAGTTCTTTCTTGATACATTCATAATTATTTGTTGATACTATGATCATTATCTTATTACTTAAGCATGCCCATACTTTATTTTGTTGTTAACATGTACATATTTATCGAGACCTCGTAGTCTCAATCTTAAATTGTTGATTGGTCATCTGACTCGTATTCTTTTTCATCGACGTGAATCATAGGCCCAACTTTAAGGTGCACTAACACATAGAGAAATTGAAGATCTCTCCCTGCGTAGGTTTCCCGGCTCCCACAATAGGGGTGTATGTCCCCAAGCTTATTTACGATCCCCAAAGGGAAAAATTCACGAGTTTTCCTTTTAAGAAAAAAGGTGATGCTGGCATCACAAAAAAAATAGAAAATGACTCAATTTCTTATTAATGTCAATGTTTTATGATAAACAACCACAACAAAAATAAATTCATTATATTCATGCTTTTTAAATATCACAGATGGCAATGCTTTTCTTACTACGATAAGTACACCCTTTTTATCCTCAGAAACTACAAAAAGTTCCACGAAAATATACAATTATGTTGTTCTATGAATTAAGCATGAAAGGTATATGAATATAATGAATGTACTCAACTACGACTTCGATGACTACGAAATGTCATGATATATTGGGTGTAATAATTTATCAATGCTATGGGATATGCCACGATAATAATGTTGATATTAAATTATTAATACTGCGAAATACTACGATAATATTGTGATAATATTGATGTAACAATATATCAAATACTACGAAATTTCTACGATAGGATTCTAAGAAAATGCTACAATAGTTTTTATGATATTATTGGGAAACAATACATGTCCATACCATGAAATTCATCCAATGATATAATGACATAAATTTGAGTTATATGATGCCACAATATACTATGAATAAAATACATCAATATTAATTCATAATATCGTCTACGAATTTATACGAAGAAAATAGGTACAAAATAAATAACAATATATCCACACTTTCGATATATAATTTTCTATTCACAATCTACTTGTACATACGAAGCCTCCTAAAGCCCCCAAAGAAATCTAGAAAGTTTGCCCCGAAAAACCCTCTTCTTGCACCTTAGGATTAATATAGTCACGAGCCTCGGATGAAACCGAACATGACAAAAAGAAATTCTATGAGACATCAAGAAGAAGTTGTGCTAATTTAATTTTACGAGCCAAAATGACACCCAAATCGAGGTAAAATAAACAAGAAAAAAATAGGAAGACTTATGTCAAAATGTTGCCATCGAGATGAAGAGTCCGAATATATAACTTTGGGTCTCAGGAATCAAGTGGAATGAGATGAACAAGCTTGAAATATGGAAAAACCCTCTTCTATCTCTCCCTCTTCATGGTGTGTAGAAAATGAAAAAATGTTGAAGAAGTGTTTGGATCAACACATTTTATTCCGAAGTTGACCAGTTGGATCGATCCAACTACGGTTGGATTGATTGGTTACAACTTTTGGATCAATCCAATAACTAGTTGAATCGATCGGACCTGCTAGAATTTTACATTCCCATACTTTTGTCGATAACTTCCAAAAACACTCGTAATTACTCATAGACACTAATAAAGTATTTTCTAACTTTCGAAAAGGTATTTGAGTACCTGAAACTCATCCTATGCGACTTAATGTGATTACCGACGAACCCCGACACAAACATCCAAACGACTAATCAAATCAACTACAAATAGATTCCTACGATCTCGAGAAATATGCCATAACTTTGAGAAATATGCAATACTATGAATGCATCACCATGACAATGAGTCATAGTCCATGACTATGATATGCATTTTGCAGCAAGGAAAAGCATACTACGACTACAAATGAAACAAATAACAACTACGAATGCAATGAAGAGAATAAATAATATAATTAAGAGTAATTACTATTATTATTGTATTTGCAAAAAAATTATACAAACTTTCGGAACGTTACAAAATTTATCGTGTAAGTGCTCAATTTTTCCACACTTGAAACATAAGTTATGGAAAAATTCATAAACTACTTTCTGTTTGTCTTAGTCTATAATTATCGGGGAGTTAACGGTTTAGAGATGTCAATTTCTATGTAGATGCGTGCATATATGCCTCATGTAGCAATTGGGATGTGTTGATCAATTTTTATTGGACGCCCTAGGATTTTGGCTAGTTTATAAAGTGAATCAAAGTCAAAGTATTCGACTGGTAATTCTAGAAATTGGACCCATAGGTAAATTTATGTCAGAAATTTGTTGCGTGGATGGATATTTGGTCTTTATTGGATAATGGCTAAGTAATGATTTTAAAAAAAAAAACTATGGTCCACTCGCCAAGGATTGAAAATAGTCATCTGCGCTTTGGACATGGAGAGCATAGAAATTATTTCCTTGGTTGGTGACATGAATTTTGCCAAGTAATTTCCACAATTTGATTAATTGAGGCACAACCTGCTTGTATGGGAAAAATTTTCCTACAAGTTTGATTATTAATAGTGCGTTTGGTGCAAGAATTTCATAAAAAAAAAATATGACAAAAAAAAAAATTATTGTACATAAATCACTAATTTTTTGTGAAAAAATGTTCTTTTCCATCGCATTTTTTCTCAAGGGATTCTTGAACCAAATGGAGCATAAGACTGAATCCGTCTTAGTTCTTCTTGTATGAGAAATAATTTTAGATCCTCCGTTGAAGGGGTGGAAAGGCTATCTTCAGAAGTGGTAGGGTCCGAATCGAAATAGTCGAGCCACGATGGAAAATATACATATCTAGAAGTTTGCAATAATTTAGATGTGTAAGAAGGTATGGAAGGATTGTTGGTTGAAGTATGTTGGAGAGGGTCCAAAGATTTGGGAGGGTGGTGAGGGATTGGTTCCTAGAGTTGAAGAAGGAGTGGATTTTGAGATTTAGAGAAAGAAGACATAGTTACCCATTAAAGGTTCGCAAACATATAAAGTCATTAAATTTTTTACTTTCAATATATATATATATATATATATATATATGAGAGAAGAATCTAACTTCACCAGTTTGTGACAACTTTGTCACAGCTGGTTGATAATCGACAAATTTCTTCTCTACGAATAGGTCCTGGCCCCATCATCAGCCTCCTCCTCCTCCTCCGCCCTCTATCGCCACATCTCAAGTGTATCCATTATAACAGCTTGGTAATAATTTCTCTTTCGATTTTTCTTTCATGAGTTGTATTATTTCACTTGCTTTATTTAGGTATAATTTTTTTATGACGAGATGAAACTAAAAGTGAAAATTGATGAGAAACAGGATGATTGAGCTTAAACTTGTTTATAGTCGGGATTAAAATGATTAAGTATTTAGAGATTCTAAGCAAATATTAATTGCGTTGTATATAAGGATGATTTATTGCTTTAAATGATGCTGTCCAGGTGCTCGATTAAATACCCATCAGTGATTCACTAGTCTTGTTACTACGAACTATGAACAGTTTTTTGAATATCATAAAATTTTTTTGTCTGACTTTTTTCGTTTACATGCTTGATAACCTATCTACATTTTGGAATTTCCAATCTGACTGGAGAGGATTTGTTGGGAAAAATGGAAGACCTTGATGTACTCTGGAAGACCATATTTGTGGGTTAGACTTTTATTTATTTCCAATTTGGTGCTTGCTTGCAATTAAAATTGTAGGAAGTAGAGTCTGAAAATTTTAACAAAGAGTTTAACTTGAAAGTTGAAAGAACGGCGTTTTCAACCATGTCTTAATATATTTAAATGCTTTGAAAAATATCATTATATTGAGCTTATAAAAAGAATATGATGGCACATATTCCAAGAGATTTTGACAGCTTGGTTGTATTTGTAACTAGCTATCAAGTAATGAGAAGAGAATAAGAATTCTAAATGATGCATCAAATAGAAATTGTCTATTGTTGTACTCACTTTTTGGTATTTATCTTATTTTTGAATGAGAATTCTTAGACGTGACTAGCTCATGATGTCTCTGTAGTAGCTGTGTGTCTTTGCTGAATAACGTCTAACAAGGCATCACTTGTGCATTTATCCGTTAGTTGCTTGACAAGTAGTAGGAGTGAACATATTTGCTTGCGATTGCATATGGAATTTGGAAATTAATGGGATGAACTAAAATGCAAATTCGACCTAGAGAAGAAGGTACGAAATGTAAATGATATAGTATGTTGATATTTAGAAGTAGAGAAAAATAACAAAAGAATTTTTTGTCCAAAAAAGAAATCATAATATATGTTGTAGCCGGCTGTTTATTGTGATCCCAAAGTATAATCACAGCAAAGTGGGCAACCAAGGTCCAATCCTCTTCCGAATTACATAAATATATTATGCTCTTAGAGACCACATATATGATTATGCTTTTGAGTTGCAAGCACTATCAAAGGTTTGATGCAACGTTCCAATCCATTAGATGTGTTCTGTATTTCGTTAAGAGTGTTTATGATCGTTGTTTCATGGATAACAAAGGTTGTCCTACTTGTTAATATATAATTGAATGACTAATTACTTTATTATGAAAAGGCATGTCAAAACATTAGGGAATAATCTACAACACACACTACTCATGTTTGTCCAACTCCAAATTTGTATAAATCTTGGTGGCCCAAAAGTAATCCTGATCTTTTAACACTTATAATGGGCTTTTAATCAAATAGGATAGAATGAAAAAATGCAATAGAAAAAGAAAAATACAAAGGACTCTTCCCTGTTAATTTAATAGGGATTAAACAAATAGAGAAAAAAATAACTCTTCCCCCTCCGAGCTGCTTCTATGAAGATTCTATATCTCTCTCTTAATAGGGCTCTATTTGTTTTCTTTGCGTTTCTGTCCGCTTGTCCTTTTAAGTTGATTCTTAGTCTTGTATCGAATCTGAATAATCTTGGCATCTGGATAATTGAGGGGAGGATATGAAATTAACCGTTAAATTTTTAGCTTCTAATAGACTACACACTATGGGAATTTATGCTACTTTTTGGATGGAGGGATTTGAAATAGATGTTATCGTAATAAAAATATCACAATGTAATGATTGAAATTGTGTACTATTGCATACTTAGAGTTCATTTGTTTGCAACTTCTTAGCAAAGATATTAGCATTTTTCGGCATAAGAAAAAAGCTGGATACCAAAGAAATAATACACACTTATTAATTTAACTAAATAAAAGGTTGAATTATTTAAATAAATAAATAATTTCTAATATCCAAATATTCCTTATTTATCTGCATCATTCTCCCCTGGTTGGAAAGAGTTTGACCTTGAACTTGATAGTTTCAAAAACAAAGAGCAGTTGCAATCCAATCATTCACCATATATTAGCATAAGTAGCCAACTTAAACTTAACTTTCCGATTATACCAATATGATTGCAACTTCTTTCTTTGATCTAAAAAACCCTATGACATACCAAAATGTACCCAAACAAACTTGTTCACACACAAATTAACCAAAATATCTAATAGAACCATCGAGAACGATATAGTTCTTGCAATCTCTATGTAACGGTGCAATTTATGCCCAAAAAAATAGAAGTGATATTTTTGCCCGCATTTATAAAACAAGAATTAACCAAAAGCGGATCACTATAGGTAATCCATGGCTTAAAGTGCATATTGTGAACCTTATCTTTATTCAAACTCCACTTTCTTTCAATTGCATCATCTTTTAGCATCAAGCAAAATCAATTTCTTTTTCCGAAACGAGTGAATAAGGATCAATAAAATCAGAAGGAGCCTTTGAAAATTTATTAAGATTAATTATTTTATCATTAACGGGAATAGTTTCCAAATGATCTTTTACTATTTTTCCCAAATCAAAATTCTCTTCTTTATTGAGATTCTCAACATTTTCGTTTATGCACTCCGAAATATCTCAAACAATCTCATTTTCTTCAACAAAAAAAATTTGACTCACAATATTTTTCTCTTGTTTGTTTTTGATAAAACAAAATTTTTTATCTCCAGAAATAATATGAGTTTTGACACCCTCAAAATAAAGATTGTCTGTGTTATTTGTTGGGTTATAAGGAGCATTATTTTTCCGGTGTCAAGTTTTACCAAACACTACATCACAATGTTTCATATTAATTACATAACAAATCACCACACTCAAATATACTTTTCTAAAAGAAAAAGCAATCACGCATCGTTTCGTTACCTCATAAGTTCCTTCCAAAAGATACAGAGTATGGTGTATCCATGTTGGTATTTGTAGGTTTTTCATAAAATACCGGGAGACATAATTTATATAAAACTTGCAATCGATAATTAGCTTGCAAAATTTACCATTCACTTTGCACGTAATACGGAAAAGGCATTTTTATAATGTCTTTTCAATATCCATGACATCCATATCAATAACTCAAAAGATAGGAACTGAACTGTAATTTTTTTTTTCATAATTTAGGATCTAATCCAAAAATTATCCAAATTAATCGGTCAAGCTGAATTTTTCTAAAGCCGGAGAGTATTGGCTGATGGTGTAGGGTAAATGGGTTTTGGGCTAATGGTGTATTTGGCTAGGGCTAACAGTGACGAGGCCTATGACAGCGAGACAGCGACACGTTGCAACGAGTGCGGGGAGAAGCAGCAGTGGTCAGACCATTGAACAATTTTTTTTTCTCGTACTTCCTTCCAATACGGTGATTTTTTTAATTAATTGGAAATTTTACTTCTCACAAAAACTCAAACACAAACACCGGGTTGATCGAGGTTGGGATTTGATACCAAATTGATGCAAAACCAATTAGAGAGAATAAAAAATATAGAAAAAAGAGGGAGAAATAGAAAAAGAAAGGGAGAGAAATAGAAGAAAGAAAAAGAAAAAACACAATTTTTTATTAAGAATAATCAATTCTGAAACCTGAATAATAAAAACCCATAAGCTCCAATGTACGGAGAACAAATCCTAATTCTAGAAAATGAAATAAAATCACAATATAAAAGATAAAAGCAAATACTATATAGCTTAATTAAATCTCTAAAAAAATAGTAGATACATTTATTAAATTAAATAAAAACTAATTTATTTAAATAAATAAATAATTCCTAATATTCAAATATTTCTTATTTGATTTGCACCCTGTAAATAATCGTCTGGTGTTCCAAAAAATGCACATTCAAGTACCCAAATTTTTTTACTATAAACTTATAATTTTAGCCCTTTGAACTTGTAGTTTTACCCCTCTAAGTTGTAAGCTCTTTAATATTGTGAGTTTCGCAGTGATTCAAAATTGTTATCCAACGGCTTAAGATTTAGTGTGAGGCTGAAACTATGAAGCTTTAGCCATCTGTTTACTTGTTAGCGGATCTTGGTTTCAATTTTTTCACTTTCATTTTATAATAAATTTTGTTTTTTCTTTCTTACTATTTATCTTGCGATCAATGGCTTGTGAGCTTTAATTCACGACTGTGGTAGATTAAATTGCTATTTGTGAGGGTATAATAGAGCCTAGTTTGATGCCAATTTGTGCAGTGAGGGAACTCAAAAGGTGAAATTTTCATGTTACTTAATTCGTCGTTTTATCCTAGTCTTACATAGAGTTCACAAGGGTTTTTGTGCTTTTAGTTGAGGTTGATTGTTTGATTTTTGCCCTGCAATCCAGGAGTTTTTGAACAAACAGGGATTGATTAATTGTCCTCTCTTTGCTGTTATCTCTGTTATTAGCCTTTTCGTTTAGCTGCAAATGGATTGCCATTCATGTGATTTTGATCCTAGGGCTTCGCTAAATTGTTATGATTCCCCAGAATATGGAAGAGAAGATCAGAAGCAAAAGATCTATATGAGCTGAAATGATACTGGACTTTGGTATGGTACTTTGATGCTAGATGATGATGGACTGCTGAAATTTCACATCTTAAACCTAATTATCAATTCGATAGTTTAAATGATTGCGATGAATTGCATTTCCTCAATATCCTCTCCCCTCTCTCGTCCGACAGTTTTCCAACTTCCAACCATTTCTATTGGTATACAGCCTCAATGTGGCAACAGATACCTTAAAGCTAACAATGGCCAACGACACTCATCACGCCTACCCTTATCCACTTTCACTTCTTCAAACCCTTTACGTTATGGTCGGATTTCTGTTGGTGTTACATCTCCGTCAAACGAGGGAGCAATACCAGTAATTAACTTTGAAGATTTGATAGAGAAAGATTGGTCATTTCTCGAGACTGATGGCATAGATTTGGATAAAGAGCGCAAACAGAAAACTGAGAGGATAATTTCCGTAGCAGATATTCAAGAGACTTCTAAGGTTTTAGTTTCGATCGGCTCGGAAGAGTTTGTGGACAAATTAGTCAGCACATCACCTTGTGAGCTTTTGCTTGTGGTCCATGACTCTTTACTCATATTAGCATGTATCAAAGAGAAGTATGACTTGGTTAAATGCTGGCAAGGGGAGCTGA
>MKEJ01035421.1:0-10371 GCA_001753735.1 Embelia ribes
ACATATTATTTGTGTCATTAATCACTACAAGACAAAAGCAATTGGAGACTTACATAGCCTATTAAATTGGAACTAATTTAGTTGGCTAATTTTGCCATGATATAATTGGCCACTAAGGGGATTTTTGGTTCATTATGCACATGTGAAAATGTGTATTTTTTTGGTCTTGGAATAAGACTTGAAAAACCAACTAAAATAATCCATAGTACTATTTTGGCCAAAGTCGATTTTTTGACCAAAGTCAATAATAAAGTCAACTCCCATAGGTCCATACTGACAATTAAAGTTTAGATACCATACAATCTCAATACTTTCATATTTTTAGTCTGTCAATTCAATTAGAACTCGAATCTGACTTTTTGTCTGACTAAAAATGTCAAATTTAACGGTATTTCATCTTAAACGATATTTTACTTACACTGGTAAAGTCTTATCGTTTTATGCATATCATTTGAGTATTATCAGCACTTATGATAATTAATGAAAGACACTTTAGAAAGAAAAATACTAAATTAATTATCAATATACGCTTTGTTATTGAATTTGAAAGTGTTACATCATTCATATGTCTTTTTACTGTAATAAAATTCTGTTACAGTACTTTTGAAATTTTTGGGGCCTTATACAGAAGGTATGTACCGGTATACAGAGAGTACCGGTACCCAGAGGTTAAGTACTATATATAGATTCCTTATTTGATTCAGAACTCATTAGAAGCCGACACACATAGTGGTATACTGGTACACAGAGAGTACTGGTACACTAAGCCTCTATACCAGTATACAGACCCCTATATTGGTTCAGAACTTACTAGAAGCCAGCATATAGAGTGGATACCAGTACACAATGATATATCAGTACACCCAGTCAGTGTAGAAAAAGTCTTGGACCCTATTACTTTTTGAGCTTATAACATGGCATTTTCACTCATTTTCAATAAAGTCCAAAATTAGAAAATGAGAGAAAGAAAGAGAAAGGAGAAGTGAGATTTGGAGTTTAGAGGTGTGATTTAATCTAATCTTTGAAGGTGGATCCAAGATCTAAGTATAGATTCTTCATCCAAGAAGTGAGGAGATCATTTCTATGTAAATTTTTCTTTCTCCTATTATGTTTGATTTATCTCGATTTCCGTACACTTTTTGTACGTAAAATTTTATTTAGTATTCTTGTTCTTTGTGACAAGTAGAATAACGTCATATCTTAGTGTTTGACAATTTCATTTCTATTGCTAGACCAAATTGAAGGGAGAAGAAAAGGCAATTTAGGGGTTTTTGACGAGAGTTTATGAGGAGCTTTCTAGCGTATTGTGAAGTACGAATGTATTTGTGAGTTTGGACAAGTCCCTAATTATGTGATTATAATTAATTTAATTGATTTCCTTGCGAATAAATGTTGTATTAATTTTTATGTGTTAGAAATTAATATGGATGTATGAAATCATGTTGGGAGAGATTTTAATACGAAAATTATGTCATTGCATATTATTTCATATTAGCAAGCATTTAGCATAACATCATTTTATTCATGTTAAAAAAAGAGTTTTTGGATATTAGTTTTTATCAAGTATACATTTTGAGTTTTTGAAATTGGAATTTTCAAAAAGCAAGAATTTGCAAGAAAAATGAAAATTTGCGAGAAAAACGAGATATTACGAGAAAAGTGATTTTTTATCAGAAATTAAAATGAAACAATGAGACTGAATTTAAAAGTGGATTTTAAAGTAGGAACTTAATTATAATGCATGAGTTGCAGTGCATTGTGGGTTTAGTCATTTTATATTTCTTTTTGAGACCATGTCGTTTGTTTATATTGTGAGAAAAAAAAAAGAGAAAGCTCAATGATTTACAGTAAATGTCGGGAAACCAAGTGAGTGGTGGATTATAGCATAGGTTCTATGGGGTAGTCCTATAACTTTTATAAAATTGCGAGAGACACTTGTCCCAAATTTCTAGCAAGATGAGAGTCGTGAGTCTTTGTGGGTGTGTGTGAGTACATGTGTGCATTTGCGAGTTTGCATTGCATTGATATTATATTGTATTTTATTATTATTCTGTGGAATAAATATTACACCTGTACGTACTGTACAATATCACATATAATATCTTATTTTGGAGATTAATTCATACACATCATTTTCTACTTTTGCAGATACTTATATTAAAGGTATCGAGCCTAGCGAGCAACATCATTGAGGGTAACATTTTCATTGTATATATTTCTTTTGGATAGACATGTATTTTGGATTTTATTTTGATATATCAGCCTCATTCATGTTATATTTTTCAGAGGCTTAGTGAGATATGTTTATTTTGTACATTAGTGAGATTATGTTAGACATGATGTATTTTTGTACCCGAGAGGCTTTTGTATTACATTCTATTGTTGCCCTATTGGCGCGAGTCAGACTTAGGGCGAGAATGAAATGTAATATACCATATTAGTGTTAGAGCATATAACTCATTATAAATTTTGTAAATAGGGCATTTACTTTTATTATTACCAAGTTAGTATTTCATTTTATGCGCACTATAATGAATGGATATATTTATGCGAGCATGTTATAGAATGTGAGATTGGCAAGATGCAGTATTAGTGTGGGTTCCCTATTTTTATTTTCAAGACCAATACATGTTATTCATTCTCTTTTACCTTAAAAGGGAATACACTCATCTTCCAAGGCTTCTAGCGGGTTCAGGGCTTGCCTTGGGTCTTCTAAAAAATTTGGGATATGACAGGTTGGTATCAAAGCAGGTTAACTAGGTTTACGTAAAATTTGGTAGCTTGCAGATGACTCTATGAGATCGGGAATGTAGCTGTAGGTTATGTTCATTGTAAGCTAGCGTGTAGCTGTGTATTAGGACAATGTGTGAGATATAATGTGGCATGAGTAATGCGTGGTAGATTTTTTTGATGTTTTATATCCATGTTATAAGCTTATATTCAAGGTGTGAGTTGTATATGTGATTTGTGAGTTTTATATGCGAGTAGTGGGATATTAAAGTGAGGTATGGATTTTAGTATTGTGAGGTATTGTGTGAGTTAAAGGCATTGGTAGCGAGACTAATGTCTTCTTCTCTTGTCATTATAGGTATAAAGTGAGAAATGGCATGTGGTAGTGGATGAGGACATTGATGAGTACCTGGTTGAGGGCAATGACTTGGTTGTGGCCATGGGACTGCTATTCGTAGGGGTTGTACTAGTGGACATAGGGCAAAGGAGAGCTAGGCTATACCCATGCGGGCTAGAGAGGTGAAGATTTAAGTTTGTCGAGGGAATTTTTTATTTATTCAAGGGTAGTGATACTAGTGTGGACTAGTATAAGGAGACCGTTCTTGAGGTCCAACCTCATATTCTGCAGGGAGCTACAGTGGCTCCCGGGGGTAGCCCAGACTGATACGTTGGGATTCTTGTAAGCTATGGAGGAGGTTATGCACAATCTGGCACGTAGCATACGTGGGAAAGGCAATGGGGAGTCAAGGGAATCTATTGTCTAGACGCAGTTTAGGAGGATGGAACCGTCATAGTTCAGAGGAGATGAGGAGGAAATTGTCATGGATACATGGCTTATGGAGATTGATAGGATATTCAAGGCATTATAGATGGCAGAGGATGATCTACGGTTGGCTACTGCACTATTTTACCTACATAGGGAGGTGGCCGAATGGTGGAAGGGTCGTCGTGAGATTAGTAGGTTGGCGGTAATGACTTGGGAGGCTTTTCGATGAGCTTTTGTTAATGAGTTCTTCCCAAGTACTCTTTAAGAGAGGAACTGAGATGATTTTGCTAATCTGATGCAGAAGATGTTGACAGTATAATAGTATCAATGGACATTTACGAGTCTTTCTCGTTATGCTTCGAGTTAGTGTCGACGGAGGAGCTTTAGTTCTAGAAGTTTGAGAGTGGATTATGTCATTTTATCTAGGTGATAATATTAGCGGGTATACATGAGACCTATGAGAAGTGTGTCGGCATAGCTATGAAGGTTAAGGCGAGCAATATGGATCGTCAGCACATGGTTGATGTTCGTCCTCCTCGGTCTTTAGACCAACAAGTAAGTTATCGACCCGTGTCTAAGGTGGGGATATTTTTGGTCAATCACGGTGACGGTAGTGGAGGTAGTATGGCTAGTAGTAGGAGGTCCAGTATTGGTGGTTATAAGGATTGGAAGAGGTCCTTCTATTCTTTCTTTACTCCTTCTTGTGGGGGGCATTTTTAGCTTGCCTATCCTTTTTCTTCTAGTGCTACGGTACAGGGTTTACGGTGCTATAACTGTGGCTAGTCTGGCCATCTTTCATGGGATTTTGGGCGACCTCGAATATATGGATTATGTAGGGCTGAGGACCATAAGTAGGTATCATGTTCTTTTGTTGTGTATTGATGATATGGGGTGAGAAGACACATGTAGTCATGTTGCCCTGAGGGTTTCGCAATGCAAAATGGTTCGCGTAGGGTGACTGAAATTTAGATTCCTCTAGAGATTGCTTAGAGGAGGCCGTATGTACCTCTTTCTACTTCTTCTGCTTGTTCTGGTAAGGGTAATACCCATAAGGGTAGTTGTGGTTTTGGTAGGACTCATGGGGGTTTCTAGTAGGGTCAATCATCTCAGACCCGTGCTTATGTTATGCCGCGGGCTATGGATGCTTTGAAGCCTTCTTTGGTTCTAGGTATTCTTTCTTTTCTCTCTATTTAGGTGTACGTGTTGATTGGCACGATGGCGTCTTTTCCCTTTATTTCTACATGATTCACATGCATGATGAAGTTGCATTTAGATGAGTTACATGAGTCTATATACGTCGATACTTCGGGGGAGCATATCTTTCGTATTTGGGAAGGTGTGTTGTGGGTGAAAGCTTATTTTATGTGATCATGTATTTGAATGCGATTTCATTGTATTCGAGATATTGAGATTCGATCGTGTTATCAACATTGATTGGATATCTCATTTTCATGCTATTATTGATGGTGAGAGGTGCAAAGTATTGATGGGATAACTGACGATATCAGTGTTTATTATCAGGTAGAGCGCGAAATATTCTCTCTATTTTTGCATAAATCGCAGGCTAGTCTAGCATGTATACTAGCTAACCTTTCTATGTTAGAAAAGGTCGGCTTGAAAGTTGAATCTCTCACTATGATGTGTGAGTTTCCTAATGTGTTCCTTGAGGATTTAAGTGAGCTTCCTCCTATGAGGGAAGTAGAGTTTCGAAATGATTTGATCCGGAAACCATACCGATTTTGATAGTGCAGTATCATTTGGCACCAGTTGAGTTTGATAAGATGTGGGTTCAAATAGATAATTTGGAAGCGAAGGGGTTTATTCGAAGGAGTACATCGCCATGGGGTACTCTGGCGTTATTTCTTTCCGAAGAAAGATGGGTCGATGTAGATGTGTATTGATTGCCAAAAGATGAACAAAGTTATAATGAAGAACAAGTACCCATTGCCTCGTATCAATGATCTATTTGACTAGCTGAGAGGATCTAGATTCTTTTCAAAGATTGATCTTCGTTCTAGGCATTATCAGCTGTGAGTTCGCGAGTCAAATGTTGAGATGATTGTGTTTCGTAGTCGATATGGGCTGTATGAGTTTCTAGTGATGCCATTTGGTCTTACAAATACTTCAGTAGCATTCATGGACTTGAAGAACCATGTATTTCAGTCATATCTTGATTGGTTCGTGATGGTATTTATTGATAATATCTTGGTATATTCGCCTATAGAAGAGGCACATCATGAACATTTACGCATTATTTTATCCACTTTGCAAGAGCATCACTTGTTCGTAAAGTTTTCGAAATGCAAGTTTTGGTTGCGGGAAGTGAGATTTCTCGGACACTTGGTGTCAAAGAACAGAGTAGCTATTGTTCAATTAAAGGTGGAGGTAGTTATGGAATGGGAGTGACTGAAGTCTGTACTTAAGATTCGTAACTTTTTGGGACTTGCAAGTTACTACCGATACTTTGTTCCGGGGTTTTTGCATTTGGTGACTCCGATGACTAGATTGACTTGAAAGAGAGTGAAGTTCGAGTGAGACTCGAAGTATGATGAAGCCTTCCTAAGATTGAAGGATCTTTTGACCTCTACTCTGATCTTGATCATTCCAGAGTGAGGCAAGGGATATACAATGTATTGTGATGCTTCAAAAGAAGGGTTGGGTAATGCTTATGTAGATGGAGAGAGTGGTGACATATGGGTCGTTACAGTTGAAGATGCATGAAAAGAATTACCCTACGCAAGACTCAGAGTTGGGAGCGGTAGTGTTTGTGCTGAAGAGTTGGAGAAACTATCTTTATGGTGAGAAATTTGAGGTATTTTCGGATCACAAATTGCCCAAGTATGTATTTACTCAGCATGATCTGAACATTAGACTACAAAGATGGATGGAGTACTTAGATCAATTTAACTTTGATCTAGAATAGTATTTGGGAAAGGCGAACATGGTAGCAAATGCATTGAGCCAAAAAACTCGGTGTAGTCTTGATTTTCTAGTTATGAATGAGTGGGAGATGATGCGAGTATTGGGTGTCACGCCCCAAATTTTCTAGAAGGCCCGAGTTAAGCCCCGAACCCGCCAAAAGCATTAGAGGGTTAGGGCATTCCCTTTTTAGGTAAAAGAAAATAAAAAAAATTATTTGGTTTATTTGAGAATAAAATAGGGAATCCACACTGATATCCCACTTGCCCATCTCAAACTCTATATCATGCTAGCCAATATACATCATCCATCAGAGTGCACATAAAACAAAAAATCAACCTAGTAATAATAAAAGTAAACTATATGTTTACAAAATATTAATGAGCTACATGCTCCAACATCAAATGAAGTATATTATATTTCATTTTTGCTCATAATATAGTATCTCACTCATAAAACAACAACGAAATGTAATACACAAGCCTCTCGTGCACAAAATATACATCATGCCCAAATCATCTCACTAATATATAAACAAAATATATCCCACAAGCCTCTGGAATAATACAACAAATAATGAGGTTGAATATAATAAAATATAATCTCTGTACATAAAAGATATATATACAATGCTCGCAATCATCTTTAATAGTGCAGGTCACTAGTCTCAGCACCTATATAATAAAAGTTTACAAATGGAGAAAATGGTGTGTACGAGTTGGTCTCCAAAATAAGATGATACGTGTGATGCTAGGCAATGCCTGCAAGTACAATATCAATGCCATATGGTGATTATAAAATACAATGCAAGGCAATGCCCACATGAACTTACACAAGTAGTCACACACACACACACTTACAAAGACTCACAAACCCATGACTTACTATAAAAGTTGAGACAAGTGCCTCTCACTTTTTGTATAAAAACCATATGTCTATCACATAGAATCTATGCTATAATCTACCACCCACAATTCCCATTGCAGGCAGATTATAGTGTATCCTTGATCTGATTTTCCAATTTTCACGGTAGGGCACCGAGCCCCCTCTTTGTTTTTTTTCGCTGTATAAAAATTGACATGGTCCCAAAAAGAAATAGAAAATGACTTAAACCCTCATTGTTATACAATTCACGCATAAATTTCATTTTCAATTATTTTATTTCCATTTCTCACAATACCCACTTTTTCATATATGTCTCACTTTTCTTGCAAACCCTACAATTTCTCACTTTTCTTGAAAGTCTCGCTTTTGAAAATTTCATTTTTCAAAAACCCACATTTTCTCACTTTGATGAATATCAATTATCAACACTCACGTTTTACATAAACATAATTATGTTATGCAGAATACTCACAAATATGAATTAATAAATCTCAAATATAATTTCATATTAAATTCCACATTTTCATATCATATCTCACCACTTATGAAATAAATACGTCTATATTTTATATAATCTCACAAAATCATAACAAATCCCACAATCATAAAATAGATACGTCTCTAATATATATTTCATGAAAAACTCACATAATTATGTCATATCTCACAATTATGAATTTCATACGTCTCTATATGAAATTGACATAATTCCCACATAAATCACATAATTCTCACCTCATGATATTAAATGCGAATCTAGATAATTTCACATAATTCCCATATAAATTACATAATTCTTACATCATCATGCTTTTATTCATTAATACTAATTTTAACTCATATGAATTACTATAATTATTACCCACTAGAAAGCATTTAATTTAACCCTAATCATACAATAAGAGACTCGTCCAAACTCACACATACATTCCCATTTTGTCAACTACTTGTACCTCATGGCGTGTTATAAGCCTCCACACAAGCTCATGTCTAAAGCCTCAAATTCTCCTCCATTTGGCCTCGATATATGATCTATAAAACGACAACAAATCAATATGAATTTATAGATAAAAATGATCTATAAATCATATGAAAGAAGGATCACCACTTTATTTTTATATCCGGATCTAGCACAAAACCCTTGGTATGGAGAAATGATCAAGATAAGGAGAAAAACTTACGTCAATATGGAGCCTAGGTGTTTAGGAGTTTGAATATGCTACTATTTTTAGAACCCGAGCCCTCAAGCTAGATGATCTCGCTCCTCAAAATCTCTGTATCTTCCTTTCGCCACTTCCTCTCTCTTTCTGCTGAGTGCTCATTAGAGTGGGTAATTAAAACACCCCTCATGTTTTTAAGTTTGAAAAGGAAAAATTGTCCCTACCAGAAACCGTCGTTCAAATGGCTCCTGGGCACCATTCGAATGGCTCTGCCATTTGAACGATAGTTTCATACTGTTAGAACGGCTAACCCAGTTTACACATGCTTACTGAAATTATAGAATTTTCCAAGGCTCTTCTACGATCATTTTAACCACAACTCTTGCCCTATGGTCTCATACTAATATGCATATTCTCTTACCATTTTGACACACGTTATCACAATCAAATCCAATATTTGTTGAAACCCATATTAATTCACAATTCTCCCAATTTCTCACATCAACTCACAATAACAATACTCACAATTTACTCACAATGTAACCAAACATATAACTCACTAATATGCATTTAAATTATAATACAATAAAAAATAACACATATACTCACCAAAACTCACAATGCACTAATAGTATCTAAAAGTGAATTTAACACTTATAATGTATAATAAACCAATCTCATATGCCATAAGTCTCTTCATATCACCACGATAGCCCACTATGGCCTTGCCATTAATGCAATAATAATATTGTAATGATATACATAATATTGATAAATGTAAAAAATTTACCCACAATTTCCAGGACGTTACATCCTACCCACGTAGGAAAATTTCATCCCCGAAATTTGAAATACCGTATAATGAAAGTAAAGAAAGAATGAAGCATACTCGAATCGTCTAATAATTCCGGATCCTTAGTCCGCATTTCCGCCTCTCGCTCCCAAGTCATTTCTTCCAAATTACCATTTTTCCATAAAATTTTGACCAACGGTAATCTTCGCTTGTGAAGTTGTTGATCTTTCCAATCCAAAATCCGAATGGGACGTACCTCATAAGTAACGTCCTCCTCGAAGTGTAAATCATCGAAATTAACCACATGAGAAGGGTCCCGCAAATATTTCCGCAACATCGATACGTGAAATACGGGATGAACGCTAGATAGATGAGGTGGCAAGGCCAACTGATAGGCCACCTCTCCAACCCTCTCGAGAATGAGGAATGGACTGATGAACCGAGGTGAAAGTTTCCCCTTTTTCCCAAATCTCATAATACCGCGTTTGGGAGAAACTTTCAAAAAGACAAGGTCCCCAATTTCAAACTCCAAGGGACGTTGTCGGTGATCCGCATAACTTTTATGACGACTTTGAGCCATCTCGAGTTGTTGCTTGATTAAGTGAATGTTCCGAGTCGACTCTATCGCCAAATCGGGACCTAACAAAGGCCTATTACCAACTTCCATCCAACACACGAGTGAATGACACGGTTTACTATATAAGGCTTCGCAAGGAGCCATCTCAATGCTCTAATGGTAGCTATTATTATATGCGAACTCGATCAACCCCACATGTTCTCCCCACTTCCCACCAAAGTCTAGCATACACGATCGAAGCATATCCTTAAGCATCTGTATAGTCCTCCCAGATTGACCATCCGTCTGAGGGTAAAACGTTATGCTCATAGAAAGAGTCGTCCCTAAAGCCTTTTAGAGACTAACCCAAAATCACGACACAAATTGTGAATCACAGTCCGACACAATCAAAACAGAAGCACCATGAAGTCGCAAAATCTCCGCAATCTATAATCGACATAGCTTCTCAATTGAATCAGTAGTTCGTATAGGTAAGAAATGAGCGGACTTCGTAAAGTGATCCACAATTACCTAAATGGTATCACAACCCCGTCCCGATCTC
>MKEJ01035429.1:0-16679 GCA_001753735.1 Embelia ribes
ATTAAGGCCCAAAAGAAGCTTAATAAGGAATCTAATGCTTAGCACATGTATGACTCTCTTCATTAGCAAGTGTTGACTTTTGTTGACTCGCGCCATATTGAGATATTCCGACTTCTGGGATCCGTCAAGCGACTTAAAAAGCTCAATTTTAGGCTTGGAATCACAACAAGGCAAGTAAACGCTCAATTTTGCAAATAAGACTCAAAATGATATGAATTAATGCTCAAAATGAATTAAACCTAGCTTTTAAGGGATTTAAAAGTAACATTATTTAAGTATAATCAAGAGGCTAAGTCAGCCTTAGAGTCACTAAACTCTCAATAAAGAAGCGGAAGCTGAACACATGTAAGAAGATATACGAAAGCTAGAGAGAAGTGGAGTACAGAGAACCCTTTCTCTTATTATCACTTAAATGGTAAATGATTACAAATGAGAAAGATCCTCCCATTTTATATAGCTTAATGGAACATTCTAGTCCTAGACTATTCTCAAAGTTTATAGAGTGTTCTATACACATCCATAACATACTATTACGATCTATGATGTTCTCGTTCCTATTAGAAATCTCTACAATACTCTACTATGTACAAGATGTTTTCAATATGTTTTGGAACATCCCGGAGCCCTCCAGAACCTTCTAGAGAACTCTGGAATTTGTTTTGCCATGATGCCAGCATGTATCATACCACTAACATGGTGCAAAACCTTATCTCCACCTATTATACCCATTGAGTTTAGGGATGAAACTAGGAATGCTTCGACCCCCATCTAAGAACTCCATCCCAAGTACTATCGAATAGTCATCCATCTCGATTACCAGCATTTCCACCTTACCACGCTAATCCCCAATGCAAAGCTAGACCCATTGAACAATCCCATGTATCAGCATGGTTTTACCATTCACAGTCTTAAGCCTTTCATTTTCACCCGAGATTTTAAGGTCCAACCGCTTTTTTTCACTCACTTCAACAAAGTTTTGTGACACCCCCTAGCTCAACCTTGGTAACCATTCGGTGCCTTTTATCTATTGAACTACCCGTAAATGGGAATTACATTAGTTGGATGTCCATAATACTTTTTTGTATGGTAATCTTAATGGGAAGGTTTATATGAATTTTCCTCTAGGTTATGCACAACAGGGGAAGACTCGCATATGTCTTATTCGTAAATCTCTTTATGGTTCAAGCAGGCCTCGCGGAAATGGTATTTGAAGTTATCTTTGGTGCTTATTTCCACTGGATATCAACAGTCACAGTTGGATCATCCACTTTTTATTCGTATTGTGGGCATTTCATTTACAACTATTCACATTTATGTTGATGATATCCTTATTATTGGAAATGAACCCTAGAAATATCTTGTAGTTCGATTTCGTATCAAGAACCTAGGCACCTTGAAGTATTTTTAGGGCTTGGAGTTTGCTCGAACCTCTGAAGGCATTTTTCTTTCTTAGCAGAAATATGCCTTAGACATACTTGCAGATTATGACCATTTAGGAGCACAACCACTTATTTTTCCCACGCAGATTATGGCCATTTGGGAGCATGACCAATGACTTTTCCCATGGAATAGAATCTTCATCTTCGACCTGATGATGGATCCTCGATCCGAATATTTGTCGTTGTCTCGTTAGTATATTTATTTATTTGATTATTACTCGTCCTGATATAACATATATTGTTAATTGCCTAAACCAATTTATACAGACTCCCACAGATGTTCATTTATATGTTGTTTATCATATCCTTCATTATGTCAAGGGTATACCGATCCATGCTTTATTTCTTTCTTCTTATTGTGATCTTTCATCTCACAGCCTATACAGATTTTTATTGGGCTAGTTGTCCTACAATTTGATGCTTCACTATAGGTTTTTTCTATTGTCTTAACTTCTAGCCCCATTTCTTGGTATTCTATGAAACAGGATGTGGTTTCCAGATTGTCCACTGAGGTTGAGCACTGCGCAATGGCTACCATAACTTGTAAGTTGGTTTGATTGATAACAATCCTGCATGAGTTGGGAGTATCTTCTACACGTCCGACATCTTTATACTTATGCGCAATCACATCTTACCGACATCTTTACAAAGCTTCTTGGTCGAGATTTACATCAACTTTTCATGCACGAGTTGGGCGTTACAGACCTTCATGCTCTAACTCGAGAGAGATTATTAACTTTATATAATTTATATACTAATTGGTCATTTATATTTACTTGATTGACCCTTGTACAACTCTATCTAAGACAACTCTTATATTATTATTATTCAAAACAATATACTTATATTTGTCCTCATTAATTTGTTAATTTGTCCTCATTAATTTGTTGACGGTTGTTGCTAGTGGGAAGGTTACGCACTCATTTACTTTTTGGAATTTAGGTGAGAAGAAGTAAGTACTTAGGCTGGCGACATCTAACAAGTGGTTTGGATAATACTAGGTGGCTACAAGTCAAGCTTTTAATCATTAGCTCAAGTTCAATTATTAAGATTCTCGACTCGTTTAGCCTCTCTAGTAGCTCGAATCAAATATATATATATATCATTAATATTTATATATAAAGAGAGCCCAACTTCTCAAATTTTATTGAATAACAGTAGTTATATCAACAATCAGATACAAAATAGAGATAGATAAAACCAAAAATAAAGAAAAAAGCGAAATTTACTCATATTCATTTTATCTAAGTGGTAGCAAGATGCCGCTTCCGAAGGCAAAGCTCTAGATTAAAAAAAGGTATTTGTCACATCATTAGCACCCTACTTTGCTAGGATATCAGCAACACAATTTTGCTCCCTAAAAATATGCTTCAAATCACTACCAACCAGCTAAAAGAATATATTCCCAAATACTAAGCAGATTCATCGGAGGAGGATATAACTTTTTCCACCAGTTCAGCATAATCTGAGAGTCAAATTCTATTGAAAATGATAGCAAAATAGCAAGCCATACAATAAAACAAAACTTCAGCAAAAGAGTTAGAACCTACTCCAAGGCACATAGAAAAACCAAACACCGATGAACTATCATCCCCTTTGAGAATCTCACCACAACCAGCGCAACCAGGATTCCTCGAGGAAGAGCCATCAATATTAAGTTTAAGTTTCCCTAAAGGAGGAGCAATCCACTTAAGAAAAATAGGTTTCTTTACCAAATAAGGCAACACATGAATTTTCAAAGAAAGCAAAGGAAGAGCTTGAAAAGAAGACATAACTATTTTAGGCTTCAGAATTTAAGAATTGCACCATTGAATAATATGATCACGCCAAGAAGCCTAGAAGCACCACTTTTATACTCCATACAAACATGCGCGGACGGACATTAAGCCGGGGGGCAATTGCCCCCCACTGCTTTGGGACAAGAATTAAAAATAATTTTTTTATTACTATTAAATTTATATATACATAACTAAAATAAGATATATTTATTTTTAAATTTGAATACAAATTTAAAAATGGTACGTGTTATGGTGATAGGCGTGCTGCTAAAATCATTGAGTACCATATAAATGTTTTTATTCTCCACCTTTTTTTTTTCTTTTCTGGCATTTATATTGATTATTAAATATGTTAAGCTAGTAATCTTTTCTAGCATGTATATGGATTATCGTTTATGAATTGGTCTTGTAGTTAGTGACTTATAATAATTTTATATTTAATATTATTTCAAAAGTTATTCACAAAATAATTTAGGTGTATAGTATCATTATACATTTTTATACTCTCATTCTATATAAGATAATTTTTTTTATTTTGTTTTCAAAACATATAAATTGATCTAAATTATTATTAATTATGATTTATCAAAATTAGACAATAAATTTTCATATCTTGATAAGATTTATAATATATTTAAAAAGATCATCGTATTTTGATAAAGTGTATATAGCGTTCCTAAATTTAAGACATAAAATTATACTTTTGATACATTGAAATAAGTACTAAAACAAATTTAAGATTTTCACATTTTAAAAATAATTTAATTTTTTTATTTAGAGATTTTGCCTCCACTTGTTCGAATTTCTAGATCTGCCTTTGCATACCAAAGACATTACTAAAATAACCCCAGACTTTAACAGCAATATCACTCCAGCTAAAAAGATGCTCAGCTGAATTAACTATAGGAATTAAACAACAAGAGCATTTAAAAGCGAGAAAGAATCCCAACTTTTGCAAGTTTTTATCAAAACATATAGAATTATACCAAAGTCTCCAATAGAAAATGGAAATTTTATAAGGAAGGCTTGAATTCCACTCAAATTTACTTAGAACTAATAATATTTTGATCTAGAATGATGAAAAGCCATCTGAGTAGAAAAAACACCCATTTTGCATACCAGGCAAGAAAAGAATATCAAAGCCTTGCTTTAATATCAACTTGAAGTTGAACAACTTTTTAAACTAAAGGCTCCCCTCCCATATCCATTAAAAGCTGAATATTCTAACTTGAATTTGAATTAACTTGATTCAAAAGTAGATGAGGATAAACCACTTCAAAATTATGACAAAGAACCCCTTCCGCAGACCAATTTTCAAACTAAAAACTAATGGATCCCTCATTAATTTTCCAAAGACGATTGGAAACCAAATCTAGAAAAGAGAGCATAAATCGTTCTATATTTTGTAACACTTAGAAGGCACATGAGGAGAAGCCGGTTTTGAAGATTGGAAAAGTATTTTTGAAACATGAAAGTGATCCATGGTGAGACCAATGTAAGTAATTTCCAAGCATCCTTTGCATGAATGGCCTTCATAACTTCGAATAAATTTCTCTCGCCAATCCTTCCCTCTTCAATAGATGTGCACACTTTAAGCCAATTCAACCATTGATGTTGTTCGTTTCCTTCAAAAGTGCCTCTAAAGAAATTTGACAAGGTTTTATGAATATTATCCAAAACCAGTTTTGGAGGATTAAGCACAATCAGCTGATAGATAGGTAAAGAAGGAAGAACATACTTCAGAAGAACCACTTTTCCTCCGGAAGACAATAAAGATCCATTATTCATTTCAACCTTTTTACAATTTTTTTTAATTAAAGGCTCAAACATTGAGCTCAAGAGAGTTGCAAAAAGAAGAAGAACTCCAAGATATTGAATTGGAAAACCTCCTTCCCCAAAACCTATAGCTTTAGAAATAATAACTGACCAGAAGCAGCTTCATTTATATTTAGATTAATAAGTACGTTTAAAATAAACAAAAATAAATTTTCGACTCTAGTTCAAGTCTTTATATTTTTAGTCAAATCGAGTTCAAGCCCAAAATGAGATTTAAATGCGGCTCAAATAATATTAATCTTAGTTGAGTCGAGTTCCAGTATTTTTTATCTTCGGCTTTACTCATTTCGGTTCAACTTGGCTTATTACCACCCTTAGATAAGGTTGCCCCAAATTTTTAAAATTCAAATAAATTATTTTTGATATTACAAAAATATGAAAAATATACATTTCTTATCTTATTGTTTTATTAACAATTTTTCTAAGTATGTATTATATTAAGCCCTTCAAAATAAGTTAATATCAAGTGTGAAAGGGATCTAAAAGTTACGACTCGAGGCAATTTAAGAGACAGATTTTTTGTCAGTCCAACGGCATAAACCGATGGACAATCTGACGGACAAATATGTCCAGGGTTACTGTATCCGATGGGTTCCTGACGGATAGCCCATCAATAGACAGAAGTCGGACACCCTACTTAGGAGCATTGGACAGCTACAGACAAGGCAATTTTCAGCTTTTCACTTTTACGGCTTTGTGTCGGATTCTCCAAGGGACAACAAACAACCTCCTTAATGTGCTTGTCTTTGCAAATCTGATAATATATCCTCATTACACTCCATTGATCTATTATAAGCAAGCATATTCAAAAGAGAGAAGCTCTAAACCAAAAAGCTCAAAGTTCCCTTTCAATTGTTCTCATACTTGTATAATCTTTTGATATCAGCTTGTATGGGTTTTATTGAATGAGATTTTCATATTAAACTTTATTGTAATCTTCGAAAGTGTTTTATAAACTTCCGATTTTTTTTCTTGAGTGAGGTTTTGGTTAGTTTGAGAAGGATTGTGCTCGGGTTGTGAGTATGAGCTTAAACTAGAAAACTTGGGTAGCTCAAGGGTTAGGTTTCAAGTAATACCCAATAAACTACTTGGCTTCAGTAACAGTTAGAACCCGTAAGGCTAACCGGTCCTTTAAGGTGTAAAAGTTTACATTTTATACTAAAGGGAACTCAAAGAGTACAATCTTGAAGAGCAGGCGTAGGAGTCGTACTAATTCATTGTTGGGAAAGACTATTGTTGAACCACTATATATCGCGATGTTGTATTTGTTTCTCGCACTTTATTTTTTAGTACTTTTATTATTATTATTACTTACACATTCATTTTACAAATCACATCACATTTTCGAAAAAGAGGAAAATATTTTATGTGGTAATTTTTTAAAGAAAACTAATTCAACCCTCCTTTTAGTTTGCCATTTAGTTCAACATATGGATTATCTATTATGGCATATATTATTCTGGAAGGCGTGGCCTTTTTACGTGTTTATTTTGTTATTTTCAGGTCATAGACAAATTGTTGCTGTAACTTATTCTTTTATTGAGCATGTCACTTGAACTTATATTTGTATAGTATTGGCGCTGGCCTTCCAATTTATTTTTAGCATTGTATCGTTATGTAATAATGTTGAGGATTGTTGTAGCTGCTGTAATACTTGTTGTAGTATATATTCAGTTTTTTTTTTTATATTTTGTCGGGCTTGTGGGAATGTGGAATAATTATATTGTATCTATTTTCATATTCTTTATTGTCGATATTATGATTACTTGGTTACTTTTCTATATTAATATCTCATATCCTCGGGTTTATAGGAATTATGGGCGTGACATGCAACTTATGCTATGATATAGAACTGGTCTACCTATTACTTCGTCATGTTCCTTGATGCAGCTTCCATCTCTATTCCCGCACCTGCCGGTTAATAAACAACAAGTAAATGAGATTAGTTGATGAGTAATATTCTCTACATTAATTAAAATATACAAGTAATGCTGCATAAGTAGCCACAAAATTCACACATTTCCACATCTTACGCACGCACAACTTTTAATTCCAAATGTAATATTATGTTGGGAAACACGCAGGCCAAACTCGAGACTGTATTTCCTCGATACTTTATGCATAAAGATTTTTGAAAAAGGGTGCTCCTCCACACCTGAAGTGACACTTGTGACTTAAACAGAACATGTACCGAATGCACCAGGTTTTCAATTCGAAAAGTGGCCCGCTCAGCCTTTATTTTTGAAAATGCCAAATAGTATAATAGCCATTCGCCAATCACCAGTTCATATTTCCCAGTAAATATTACGAATTTTTACACAAACATGCCACATATTAGCATTTTACTTCACGACAACTCATTTAAATTTCGCAAGCATTTATATCGCATGTATGTCATAGAATTTGCACGACAATGCACACATCAACATAGCACGCAACTTGAATGTTAGCACGCAATAACACACAAATAGTATCAGTTAATTATTGTAGAGCTTATTTCCCATAACTAACCCGTATATTTAGCTTTTACTATGATTATATATGCCTTAACTGGTTTCTTCCTCACTTATATTGCTGGTCCAATAGGATCTCGTCCAACTTATTGTTCTCGAGTCCTGATGTAAGATCGATAACTAGAAAATTTAACACGTAGTTCAATTTTGGCTCTGTCAGTGGAAATCAGTCACTGATATGGACAATTAGTAGACTGATTGTCCTATTCAATCTAAAGGCAGGTGGTTTTCTAGTTAATTCTGATTTAAAATCGTAACATTTCACTTCAAAAACCTTTGAAATGGTCTTTTTGTCTTGCATAGGGTTGCTAGTCAAATATGACCAACGAATTTTGCAAAAACATTGTTATCACTCGAAAACCAACACATGCAACCTTGTTTCTAACTCTGTTTGGTTAAATTAGTCAACTGTTATTCCATATGAGTTGATTGTTTTACCCTGCGTATGAGAAAACAACTAACTTTTAGCATTATATTGGTTTCAAAGTCCATCATTTCTTTAACAAAAGGTTTCAAAACTCGTAGTTGGCCATATACATGGTTATTTCTCAAGGGCACAATCACAACCTTTGCTTATTTTCACCAAAAAAAAAACTATTACTTCCTTAATTTTACACTTGTTTGAGCTCAAAACTTGATAAACGTAGAATTTTCCTTATTAACTGAACAAGGCAGCGGGTTCTTACCTCAATATCACAGTATGGTACGTCAATAATGCTATTACACCATGTGTTCAAGCCGAAACCTTGACCAACTTCGCTACTTGTTCTCAATTCTTTCTTTGATCTCTCCCTCTCTCTCTAATATTTGTGCATAAGTTGTATATGTGTGTAATGAGAATGTTTCTAACATTCTCTGGGTTTTTTTGAAATTGTGGTTGAGTTTTGAGCATGCCACCCCAAAGTGGGACATTTGGCGCATTCTTAAAAACGATCACCGATCAAATCAATCAACTGATTCCAACATCAGTCACCTGTTAACCATATATACCAATTGTTTTGTGTTGCTTGTAGAAAATTCAGGGTGTTACAAAATTTCTAATCCTAAATTTTTGTAGCATACCCCTCTTTTTAGAAGATTGAAATTTTCAAAACTTATTTTTAAAATTGATTTAAAAGCATGAATAATTCCAGTGTACTAAATTTTAAAAGTTGCGCTGGATAGTTTGTGGGGTTTGGTAATTGGTGTTTTTTAATTTATAAAGGCAAAATTATTGCATATTACGTTTTTTAGGAAGATTTAAAATATAATAAATTAATATTTTAATGTAACAAAAAAGTCTAATTTACCCTCATTTATATTCAAAAATATAAATTTATATTTTTGTTATATTTAAATATTAAATTTTTATAATTTAAAGCCTCCGAAAAAAAAATTTGTGCAATAATTTATGGACAGAGGGAGGAATATGTATAAGAACTATGATAAATATTATTGGGATTATTCTTCTAATTAATAATAGATTAAGAAAAAATACCTTTTGAAAATCCGTTTAAGGCTGCTTCTAAAATCGCCCATAAGAAAGCTAAATATGAGTTTGGAAAGCATGTGTTTTTATATTTAACAAACAGCACAATCAATCATTTTTATGGGGGAAAAAAAAAAAGCAGAAGCAATACCCAAACGGTAATCCCAAATTGGGCCTGAGTAATGCATACACTAATTCAATGGTGGTAGTCCCAAAATTAAATGTACAAGATTTACTAGTTTAGAGTCCCATTTGGGAGCAATGGTATGGTTGACCTTGTATTAGGAGAAAATTTCTGGTTTAGTGATGGGAATGATACGTGTACGAGCAGTGGTTTCTTGTGCATCGGTTGATTATTGGAATTTCCAAGCTCGACTTTAGCTGATGAACTTTAATCAAGATCGAATTCGAGCTCAAAACATTGGGCTCAAGTTCGACTCCAAGGATTGTACTCATACGAACTCGGCTTAAAATACACTTTTGGTGCGAGAGAAAATGGATGTTGGATCAATGGAAAATTAATGCCTACTTGTTATACTTAATATTATTCTTTGCTTTTTACTTACATTTATTTTGGGTGTTGTTTGAGAAGGTAGTTTATGAAACTAATCAGGACTAGGATAAGAAACCTCAAGCGGATATGATACAATTTGGATATTGCAATTACTTGGTACTGCTAGTCAAAGAATAGTTTCCTCGCATTGCCGGTTAACTAATTTTGCATGCTTGTATGTATGATATATTTGCGTAAGGCATGGGTTACACATGAATATATGTTCGTATATTATGCATCTACACCTATTTATGAATACAAAACTGGATATTGGTGGTGTACTATCATATATGAAGCAGAAGTACGAGACTATCTATTTATTTAGGATTTGGTTGCATTTTTTAAGCAAAAAATTTTGTTTTTTCTGCCTAAGGAAAACGTTGGATGAACCCAACTTAATGTTTCCAACTTATTTGGACGAATATAGCAAATAAGTTCAAGTCAAAAGTTACATCATCAAATACAATTCCATTTTTGAGCAACAAAACAGAAAGGAATGAGCTTAAAAATTGCAACCAAATAAAAATTAAGCTACGCTCCTATTTTTCAACCTTTTTATTATGTTATGATGAATTTTGCAAAATTGTCTAGTTACTTGCAGAGTTCTGTTAACTATATTTGTGGTTAAATGTATAAATAAAGTTTGTAAAATGATATATATATTTGTTTGTTCAAGTACTGTATAGCTTCTCCGGTTATTTGGTATTACTAAACATAAACATTTACATATATAACAATCCCTGATTTTGACGTACGCAGCCCCACAGTTACTGGCATCACCACAAAATTTGATTATGTGACTCACTCTTACTTAAACTAAGTTTTGGAATTTCCAGAACAACTTATAGCAAGATTTATATAGATAAATGAATCTTTTACTTTAAAATAGGAGCATTGGAAATTATTGGGTTCCACAGTTGATGCGCATTGTTAAAAAGCAAATCATATACGATTGATTGTGATGAATTTAAAAGTATGAGTTTAAAATCGAAAATAATAATTCAATACTAAACTATTCAAAATTTCAAAGTGTCTCTATGGCCGCAAACTCGTAGAAAGTGTACGCACTACTTTTCAATTTATTCCATTAACCAACAAAATTTGTTGTATAAATAAATGTATGTGTAATAATGAAAAATGAAGTTTGCTCCTGATATTTTGATAAAGTAAGGCCATATAAATAAAAAGTTTATTAATTTTGATATATAGTAAACTAGGGGGACTAAATTGTAATAAAACCGAAAGTGGATGGAAAAGTTAATTATTTTTCCCTTTCTTTCCCTCCATTTAACTTAGGCTCAATTATTTTTATGTTAACAGAGAGAACGCAGAAAATGGGAGAGAGGAGAACAATAAATTTCAACTCAAAATCTTAACGATCCGAAAGGAGGAGAACTCCGATAGATGAACTAATCGCAAATTTGGAATCCTCGTCTCATCCTCATCGTTTTGAGGTAAGTCTCGACCCCTAACTCTTGCGGGTATTCATTATTACTTTAATCCTAAATCATCAAAACTCATAAAATTAGTTAATCGGTGATTAGATAATCGTTAATAAAGAGCTATTGTGGTTAATTTTCGTGTAGGAGTTGTGCGAGCACGAGGTGTTTGGGTAATGGTGCTAGGACTCGTATCCAAAGATTCTCGGGATAAACTTGCTAATTCTAATGAGGTACATTACGGATTGGAGTCATAAGCTATTGATTTTATTTTACAAATTTTGGATTAAGATTGTGGAAGTTGTCAATGTAAAAAATTGGGTTTTCTAGGTTTTCTGTTCGCCTATCGCGAACTTTTGACCGTTCGAACGGTGCGTAGTGACTATTCGAACGGCATCACCATTGGAATGGTAGTAAGTCCCCATTCAAACGGTCAGACCGTTTGAACGATGGAGATAGGCCATTTGAATGGTTCATGGCAGAAAAGAATGAATTTTTCTTAAGTGCTAGAATTGATTGGTAATCACTTTATGGGACATATATATGATTCCAAATAGACATGATATAAGTATGAAGATAGACTTTGGAATTGTTAAAAGTATAAGTTGTTAAAGGTAACTTAAACATTGACACAATGGGTTAGGTTATGATGAATATGGTATATGGTAGGCCTTAGAAGTTGGAGATCCAAGGTTTGATACGGTGTGGTATATGGGAGACCTTGGAAGCTAGATATCCAAGGTTGGTTGCAACAAGTCGAGTAGGCCTTCGAGGTTAGTACGCCTTTAGGCACAACTTGGGATGGTAGTCTATGAGAGGGATATAGATACTTGCTGGCAAGTGATATAATTGATGGCCTCGAAAGTTTAGATGTCTGAGTGTGACCCGGTCCTACAGGAATCCTTTCACTTGCAGTATCTTTACGCATAAAGTTTCAGAATGATAGGTAGTTCGAGTGGGAGGAAAGATATCCTAGTAAGTTGTATGATTTATGTTGTGACAATACATATATTACTTGTACAGTTTCATACATGTTGAGATGGGACAATGTTAGATTAATATAATTCATGCATTTTACTCCAATTGCATTTTGTTATATATATATATATTGTCATTATTTCAATAGACTAGACATCATTCTAACTAGTGCCAGCTTGGTAGATTTTTTCCATTATTATTTTTGCATAAAAACACCAACCAAAACCAGGAATTGAGAGTCAAGAGAATTGAGTTAAGACAGATCGAAACTCACTCGAGAATGGTCTCGCCTTTTTGTTTTAGTCTTTCTCCTTTTGTTATTACATTTCAGACAGTTGTAAGCTACTGGCCATAATGTAAGTTCTTTATGTAAGGCCAGAAAATATAATAATAAGGCCGGTTTGAGTTACTATTTGATGTACTTTGGAATGATTTCATTTAATAAAGATTGATAGTTAGTGTTTCATATTGATGTTTGATATGGTTGGTATATAGTGACGTACTCAAGCTTGTCTAGAGAACCTGGGCATTATAGTTGGTATCAGAGCTTAAGATTTATGACCACCTTGGGAGCTATAGGTTAATGGGTCTATCAACTAGGAAGTCTCAAGTGAGTTGCATCTAGGAAGTTGGGTAGGCATCTAGGAAACCTCAATCTATATCGCATTACTTTTATATACATGCTTTACATTTTAAAACCTAGTAACTTATAGTGACCGATGTCGACACTTAGCTTTATATTAGATAGACAGGGAATGCCCTGTAGGTCCAACATAGATCTTTGATAGTGAACGAGCCCAATGATAAGTTGTTTGGGATTTGTACACATATAGCTTTTCTTATTCTATATAATATGCACATGCGATTGACTTATCTGAAATTTCTTTTGATCCTATAGATGGCTTAAAGAAGATATGGGGGAAGCGAATGTGGAGGTCGTTGCGGACAGGGTAGTCATGGAGGTCGTAGTGGAGAACAAGCTAATCCTCCCCATGCTGCACATGCTTACCCCAAAGATAAGGTTGTGGGAGTCCAGGGGAGATTCTAGTAGCCTCTGCCCTAGTAGCAAGAGCAGCTGGGGTCACTCCGGCACATACTCTGTTAGACCTATAGTAGCTAGCCACTATAATGGCCCAACGGACTTTATAGGCGGTTAAGGTAACATTAGAGACAATAGGTATTTAGTACCCTAGCAATTAGACAGTTGGGGCTGAGGCTATACGAGTACAAAAGGAGATTGACAGGTCTGACACTCCTATTTTCAGTAGGGGTATAGATGCAGAAGGGGAAGACACTTGGATGCCCAATATAGAGCATGACTTCCGTATGTTGGGTTTGACAGATAAGTTGGTTATGACAAGGATAGCAACACGGTTCTTACAGGATGGGGTAGTTGAGTGATGGAAGGGATTCGCAGAGCTTCACAATATTGGGGAGCTCACATGGGAGAGGTTCAAGGATATTTTCTTGAACCGATAATGCTCGCAAACTTATCAAAATGGGAAGATACATGTTTCTCTGAAACTTATTCAGGGCCCTCATTTAGTAATACAGTATTCCATAGAGTTTATGAATTTGGCAAAATATGCCAAGGCTTATGTACCCACAGAGGCAGAGAGGGTGAAGAATTTTGTGATGGAATTGCGACCTCGTATTTGTTGCTTATAACAACAGTAAACCAACTACTTGTGATGAGGTAGTGCAGAGGGCCGACGAACAAGAGGACATTAATTTTCAGGAGAGGCGTTTATATGATAAGAAGAGGGATTGGGATTCAGAATAGGGCCAGGGATTGCAAATTTGAGAACATAATCACAATCAGGGTAGTATAAAGATGGGCCGAGATGACATAGTAATATTCTCATCGGGACAATCAGGACAAAGGTCTTTCACCAATGGGACAGGGTCAACTAATACAGGTCGGAAGATGTGTCATAGGTGCAAGGAGGAAGGACAACTTGTTGCATACCACCCTACTATTAGATGCAACAACTGTGAGGAGATGGGGTATATGCAGAGGGTTTATCCGATGGAGACTGCACAAAGTCAAACCGCTCATCCTGCACCATCGTGCAACAGACCGTATCAGTTTTATCAGGGCTAATACCATGTCATAGTAGCCAACATAGAGGCAGGAATTGAGCTACCACATTTACTTCTATATCAGTTGTACCGATGCGCTTATATGCACTTTAGAAGGTCCCTGCCACTCCAGTAGAGGCGTCCATCATCTAAGGTATACTATTATTACATTCATTATGTATGCATGTTCTGTTTGATATGGGTGTGTCCCATTTATTTATCTTTGAGGGTATAGTTTGGTCATTGTGGTTAGAGCTAAAGAGTCTAGATTCTCGTAGTTTAGTTGAAACTTCTTTAAGCATGAGTATAGTTCCAAGGTTCCTATGCCGACGTTCTATTCTTATTTCTGGTCACAAATTCGAGTGTGATCTCATTGTTTTGGACATATTTGGATCCGATGTCATCCTAAGTATGGATTGGTTGTTGGCCAATCGTGTTATGATCAAGTATGGCCATCGTTCAGGTTACACTATGTCCTGAGGAGGGAGTGGTAGTTTGGTATATTGGTGACCGAGACATTCTGCGTATTTTTGCAGAATCAGCAAGGGACACCCTTAGTTGTATTATGGTGAGTCTTTCTATTGCAGAGGTTGTGGTGGTACATCCTGAGTTACCCTTAGTTGTTTGTGATTTTTCTGGGTATTTCTGGAGGATCTTAGTGGATTGCCACCACTTCGTGAGGTGGAGTTTGCTTTAAACTTCATTCCTAGTACTAGTCCCATATATATGATACCTTTCCGTTTGGCTACTGCTAAGATAGAGGAGGTAAGGAAGCAAATTGATAATTTGCAGAGTAAGTATTTCATATGAGTGAGCACCTCACCATGGAGTGCACCGATACTATTTGTACATAAGAATGATGGGTCAATGAGGATATGTATCGACTACCGAAAGTTGAATTGGGTGACGATTAAGAACAAGTATTCGTTGCCAAGGATAGATGATTTATTTGACCAATTGAAGGGGTCAAGCTACTTCTTAAAAATTGATCATCGTTCGAGTTATCATCAATTGAGAATTCAGGAGGAGGATATTGAGAAGACTACTTTTGGAACTCGATTTTGGCATTTCAAATTTCTAGTTATGCCCTTTTGTATGACGAATGCTAGTACAATATTTATGGATATAATAAACATGGTATTTCGGGAGTACTTGGATCGATTTGTTATAGAATTTATAGATGATATCCTAGTGTACTAGAGGACTTAGGGAGAATACCAGGAGTATATTGGGATTGTATTGTCAACTTTACAGGAACATCAGTTGTATACGAAGTTGTCGAAATGTGAATTCTGACTTTAGAAAGTGAATTTTTAGGGCATGTTGTGGAAGCCAAGTAATGGATCTGTCGAAGGTTGAGGCAGTGTCAAACTGGGAGCGACCTAAGAATGTATTTGATATTCATAATTTCTTGAGGCTAGCAAATTGTTATAGGAGATTTATGAAGGATCTCTCTACTATAGTATCCCCTATGACACGCCTTACATGCAAAGGGGTCAAGTTCAAGTCAGACACCAAGTGTGAGGAGTCGTTTACGAAGCTAAAAGAGTTGTTGATTATAGCTCCAGTGTTGATCATTCTGGGAAGAGGAATGGGGTATATGGTATATTGTGATGCATCAAACAAAGGTATAGGATGTGTACTGATGCAGACAGAGAGGATAGTCACGTATGTTTTACTACAACTGAAGGTACATGAGCATAATTATCCATCTTACGATTTAAAGTTAGGGGCCGTTGTGTTTGCATTTACGATTTGGAGGCATTATCCGTATGGGGAGAAGTTTGAGGTCTTTTTCGATCATAAGAGCCTCAAGTACATCATCACGTAGCGAGAATTGAATATGAAGCTGAGCCTATGGATAGAGTATCTAGAACAGTATAACTTTGCTCTCTAGTACCATCCGGGAAAGGCGAATGCGCTGACAGATACATTGAGTTGCAAGATTCGGTATACATCGGCATGTCTTATATATGATGAGTGGGATGCCGTGAAGATGTTTAGTGAGACCAGATTGAAGTTTATTGATAGTGGGTTTATTGATGGTGGGAAATGACTCGGCCTGAGTGTTATACTTGTACAACCCGAATTGATAGACAGAGTTATTGAATCTCAATGGGGTAATGCATGGTCAGAGAAGTTCGTCGTTAGAGCACAGAGTGGGAAATTCTGAGTTTGGATAGTTAATGACAGTAAGGAATTGAGATACTGAGGTCTATTACATGTGTCGAAGTTGATGAGAGAAGCGGTCTTGAGAGAATTGCACCAGATGCAATTAGCGGTGTATCCAGGTGGGAACAAGATATATCATGATTTGGGTTGCATATATTGGTTCCAAGTTTGAAGAGGGACATCACTCAATTCGTGACACGGTGTTTGACATGTCAACGGGTCAAGGGGGATAGAAAGAAGATGGGCGGTTAGATGCAACCACTAAGGTCGAGGGAAAGGAAGGAACCATTTGGATGATTGTTGATAGATTAACAAAGTCTACCCATTTCTTACCAATCAAAAAGAAAGATGGAGCAGAGGTGCTGGCGAGAATGTATGTAAAGGAGATCCTTTGGTTACATAGTGCACCTTATACCATTAT
>MKEJ01035430.1:0-14116 GCA_001753735.1 Embelia ribes
GTACCAAATTGAACACCTTATTTTTAAAGTTTTCGAATAGAAATAAATTTATTTATAATAAATAATTTATAAATTTATAAAAATATCTCTTAAATAGTATATTTTGTTTAATTTTTTGTTAAAAAATTATTATTTACAAATATAATATATTTCTATTAAAGTGATAATCTTTTATTTAATATTACCTAATATAAGTTCTAAATTAATAAAATTAAAAAATTAAGTGAGGGTAATATGGGTCTTATACAACAAAATCTAACTTAAATTATAAGTGGGGGAGAAAATGTAATTTTTGAAACCTTTGGGAGATAATCTAAAATTGTTAGAAACCTCAAGGGGCGAATTGTAATTTATCCTAATTATTTTAGCAAATTTTATAGGGTGACCGATGGCAATGTTACAAGGCTTGCCGGTTCGTCTATCCGAAAAAGTAAACAAATCATGAATTACCGGTTTAATTGGTAGGTCAATTAAAATTAGATTGAGGTTAAACCGTTATGTTTTATATATATATGTATGTGTGTGTGTGTGTATATAAATACATGAACTAGTATAACCCCAGAATCAAGTCAAATCCACGTGCCGCGCCTCGAATCCCGAAGACCCAAGGGGTGAGTTGTTTTTCCTTTTCAAAGGAAAGGAAAAGAAAAAAAATATAATTTGAAAGAAAAGAAAGAAAATGGAAAACCTCCCTATATCGCTAAAACTTATCACATCTCATTTACAACATTTACATCAGAGTGCACATAAGGTAAATATACATTTAATCTTTCAAATGTATATAAACCAACACCAACAATAAAAGTAAACTCCTTGTTTATATTATACAATAAGCGAACAAGCTCGTCAATATATATAACATATTACATCATATTTTAGCCTGAATACATACTGCCACTTAAGGCTACAACAATCTGTAATACGTAAAATAGTATCTACTGACAACAATACTGCTACTATAATGCTAAGCCTCCAATAAATAACAACATGAATGAGGCTAATCAAAATATAACAAAAGTAAAGTTGTCACATGCATATCTACAAAGGACGACCCTCACTCGCCTCAGCATCTGCACCATATTATATAATAAAAAAGATATGCAAAAAGAATGTATGAGCGATTACTATATAGCACAATAAACTAGATGCTATCCGATACATCGAATAGGTAATAACAATAGCGTAATGATGCAATGCAATATCAATATAATGCAACTCATCTACATAATCACACTATACCACCACAACCCACGTCAACACATGTCTAAAAGTTGGGACGAGTATATTTTCTCTTTAAAAAAAAGTAAGGGCTACTTTGTAGTCCCTTGTTATGATCAGTCACACACACGTGATGCGACCAAGTCTTCAATCATCCTCCCCTCTCTTGTGATACAATCATTGGTTTTCCTACTTTCACGATAAAGCGCAGAGTCTTCTGTTTATAAAATATCCATATCACATTCCACATGGTCTACACTTGTCCCGAAAAGAAACGTAAAAGGACTCAACTCTACATGAATGCAACTTACATGTTAAGTCTTTGAAAAGTTCTTATTTTATAATCACAGTTCTTGTAAATGTTACACTTTCTCATCTCATAAAAAAAGTATCTTTTTTCCCACTTCAACTGATTTCCCGTACCATCCCATTTCTTTCACATAAAAACTTCGCTTTTAAATTGTCTTATTTTATCATTTTCACTTTTCATTTATTCCAAAAACTCACATTCAAATCATTTGAAATAAGCCATACTTTCATATTTTCATGAATGCTCATCAATGCAATATCATAAATGCTCCATATATATCATGAAGGCTCCTTTTTATGTATACTAATACTACACTACAACATATTAATAATACATAAGAAGCAATTTAACAAACATAAACCAAACACAAACCAAAACATGTTACACCTATCGAGGCGTCACACAAAATCACTCTTATGTTGTTATTTTATAGTCTACCCATACCTCAACTAATGCTAGAAGATCCCCGAAACCCCTCACGAGAAAATCCCCAAATCACTTCTTCTGCACCCCTTGATTTGATCTAATAGATGAACGCAAATTGACATGTACCCAGAGAAGAAAAACTTATGCTCATCACGAGGAACAAGAATATCAATTTTGTTTCGATATACCATAAAGGCATGGAAACCAAAGATTAGTAAATGAACGAGACGAGAAGCGAGACTTACCTCAAATCAAAGTCCTCACTCTATGGAAACCAAATATGTATTCTATTTCATAAGCAACCCCCGAAGCTAGATGAAATCAAGACGAGAAGATCAAGCTTTTTAACTCACCACCCTTTCCCTCCCCTCTGTTTATTGAGCTAAGAAAGTAATGAGAATGAATTGATCTCATTCAATTTAATAAAGCAGTAGGGCATAAAAAATAGAATAATCTGATGGTCCATCCAGAGGCTTGTCCTTTGGCGGACGATTGTCGGACACCAGTCGGACAACTCGACGAATGCAGTCTGAACTCACTGTAATTTTTAGGCAAAGGTCTAACCCTCTGTCCGACCGTCAGATAGGCGTCAGACATGCCGGTTCTACTACTTTCAATACTGAACTTTAGGCATTTACATTAAGGCCTCTCCCAACCAAAATCACATTCTTCCCAACTCTCAACCCTTTATCACACATCTATACTACGATGTACAGATGCAATAAATATATCCATACATATGCCCATACATTACCACACTTATATGTCATATTATAATCTAAATGCAACATATAACATACTCCACACAAAAAGTAAAAAATTAACTAAAAATTTCCATGACATTATACCATGTCGGGCTTCTTTGTAACGTCATGGAAATTTCCATGACAAATTTTCTCTATAATAAATATTATTACTGTACGATTTATAGTAATATTATTTATATATTTCGTATTGAGTCGTAGTCGTAGTGTGTGAGTATATCATGACGTTTTCGAGGCGTAGATGTGGAGCGTAGATGTGGAGTGTAGATTTCGTGTTGTTATTGTAGTATGAGATTCGTGTCATGGCATAGCTTTCATTGGTATTGTGTGATATTTGTGTCGAGGCCTTAGTGAAATGTATTAAAGTTTGTGAAATGTTTTGTTCGACATCTGCCCGATGGGTAACAATTTTGTTAGACAAGACCATCAGAACTTTTTCCATGGTTGTGGTTTTTGGCCAAGAAGTTGAATTTTTTTTAAATTGCCCTATAACCTTTTGACCTTTATTAATTTGATTGAGAGCCACAAAAGTCATTTATTCTTCTTTTAGCTGGATAAAGAGAGAGAGTGTGTGTGGGCATTATAAGCTTCAACCTATTTCTTTTCGATCCATCTAGCTCAGGTCATCCCCCGAGCTTAAAAATTAGATATTCGGAGCCTATATCTCGAGGTCTACGTTTTGAGGTAAGTCTCATTGTTTCTCTTGTTTGTTTGAGTATTTTTGTTTGTCGTACTTTTAGAGTTTATCAAAATAAAGTTGTCAAACTTCTTCTTTATATATTGCAAATGAGCTTTGCGTATAGCTTTATCTCAATCCCAAAAGGCATAGCTAGAACAAATCGGTGGGTTTAAGCGGGATATTTGGGGATATTTTTGGTGTGGTTTCTGAAGCACTTCGGTACACTCATGAGGTATGGGTAGATTATGAACAATAATATAAATTCGAGTTTGTGTGTCTATTGATGTGTTAAACATATTGTGAAAGTCATGTCTGGGTTTCGGTGATGTGATGCTATTTAATTATAAGTTAAATTATTTTTGCCGAGATTTGTAAATATATATATAAATGTATATATATTCATGGATAATTGAGGAGTGTTTGTGTTTGTAGATACCCGAGGCATGTTTATACTAATAAATATGTGAGGCATATTAATTTTCGTAGCATAGATATTCGAGATGAGATTTATAGTAAATTAATTGCATTGAGCTTCGAGGTGTATGTGTATTTGTAGATATTTGAGGTAAGTATATTTTCGTAAATATTCAAGGCGCATTTGAGTTTGTAGATAATCGAAGTGTTTGTTGTTGTAGATGTTTGAGGTATATGTATTTGTGTAGACATTCGAGGCATACATGTTGGTGTGGATAGTTGAGGCTTAATTGTTTGTATTGATATTCGAAGCATATTAATTTTCGTAGATACTCCTAGTATAGTTTATTCTCTTGTAGATTCGTGGCCTAGTTGTGTTTATTAGCAATTGTAGTTTATTTGTAGATATTGGGATGCATAGTATGTATAATTATATAGTTTTTGATGAGATGCTTGGCCTGTAAAATCATGTATATTGGGAGAGATATATATAATAGCATGGATGTTGCGATATATATATATATAATAGTGTGGAGACGCATGGCATATGGAATAGTTTTGTATTGCATGGCATATTTATTTTGTAGATAATATTGGCATACTTATTATCATGATTCATAACATACAGTATAGCGTGGTTATTTTGTGGCATAGTTATTTACGTGAATATTCAAAGCATGTGAGTTCTTGTTAGCGTGCATAGCATATTTATTTTTGGGTAAATGCATGGCATATATCTATTCACGTAGATGCGTGGCATATCATAAACATTCATGACATATCACGAACATTCGTAGCATGTAATGGGTATTCGTGACATTCATTGATATTTGTAGACATGGAAATGCATAGTGTGTAACTCGTGGGCATTGACAAGCATGGAATTAAATGCGTAGAATTGAAAGTGTGGATCTAAAAGCGTGGATTTGAAAGTATGGATAAAAAGCGTGGTTGTTGTGGCGTAAGTTTGAGTCTTTTCTATTTCTTTTTGGGATTATGTATCGACTTTTACCAACTAAAATGAGGGACTTTATGAGCCACTTGACAACCCTGAGTCAGGCCGATAATTCATAGCACATCCGCTGGTTATGTTCTTTATAGGAGCTGGTATGCAGGTAGCCTACTATCAAAATTGCGTAGAGATACTTGTCCCAACATTCATCTTGAGTCGAAGTCATGTGTGTTTAGTCATGATGTATAGTCGTGTATTCATGGTGGTAGTGTGCAGTTCGTGTCTCTGTGTGTGTGGCATTGCATTCATTTTTAGTGCATTCGCAGTTTATCATGCATTTGTATGCTTACTCTATAATCGAAGCATGTACTACTCTTCTAGTTGAAACATGTTGCCCTTTAATGCATTGTTAGGCATTGCTTGGTGCATTTGTAGTCTAACATACATTTGGTTGCTTACTTTTATAGTTGAATTACATAGTACTTTATGGTTGAGGCATTCATAGTTTTGCATGGCTTGTCTTTCGTAGTTTCTTGTTGACCTTACTGTATGCTTACTTTTGTAGTTGAAGCACGTAATACTTGGAGGCATTATTAGTTGTTGATGTGCACTAATCTACATATTTATACATATCAAATACCACACAGTCTCGTATTTATCATGTTCGTTAATAGTCTAACTTGTATTTGTTGCCTATATATTTCTGCTTAAATTCTTTTATAGGTGGTGATGTGGGCATGGGACATATATGATAGTGTTGGAGATATTTGCTTGGTATGTTTCGTAATTGTGAGCTATGTTCTCTTTACTTTTGATTCGAATGATTTATACTAGCATGGTTGATGATACAGCTTGAAGTTGTAGCTATTCGGGTTGTGGTATCTCGAAAGGAAAATTTTTAATTTGTATATTTCTTTTGTTAGACAAGCACTTCGATTGATTTGTGTAAGTAAACTCAAAAGTTTACTTTGTAATAAATGTTATATAAATATAAATGTTATATTGGATTTCTTTAGTTGTATTTAAATGTAAATTTGAAGTTGGAGATTCGATGTTGTAATTAGAATTGTGGAATTATTTTCTTTATCATATCCCCAATTTTGGTGGGAAATTCAGGGCACGAAATTCCTACCAGTATGGACACCACTTACTAATTCCATAGGCCACGATGCTAGCACAAATACATGCTTAAGAATGACTTTAACATATGGTTAAATGTCCTATGAGTTCGGACATCAAAATAAAATAACAATAATAACTGAGTCATTTCAAAAGGGCACACAAAGACCAAAGCTTGGATATGTCTCGTCTAAGTATGTCAAGAAACATGCCACGTACAAAATATGATATATACTATATGATTTCCATGTATGTCAAGATTTGTCCAAGTAGGTGTCTTCAAATCAAGTAACCAACGATGTAGCGCATATTGTGTGCACAGTACACGTCGTGTCAAGCTAAGTTTGAAGGATATATATTGCGCTAAACATACAAGTAAACAAGTATTCAACGTAATGATTCAAGTTTTTGGGGTGTATCTCTGATCATAGGACTGATGTTAGTCCCGAAAGTTCATCTATAATTAAGTTCAAGTACCTATGAGTTTAGGACCGATTTCCGTCTACAAAACTTCTTTATATGAGTTCGAGTACCTTAAGTATAACTCAAATTCCTAGAGTTTTGATATACGATCAAGTATAAGTGACTTCGAGAAGTATTGCTAAATTTTTCCTATATTTAATTGAACTTTTCTCTATTTATTAATATTTTATGATTATTAAAATATTAATAAAACATTGAAGAATGCTTCATAAAAACAACTTTTTCAATTCAAAATATTCATTTTCAGATGAAAATAATTTTCTATTCAAGTCGAATATTTTTCCTTAATTTAAAATTATTTTTCATATTTATTAACATTTTAAATATTTAAAGTGTTAAATAAATAATATTTTAAATATATAAAAATAAAATTTAAAATATTTTTCTGAAAATAACAGATTTTTATTTCCATCATATTAATTTTATATAAAGCTTTAGAAAATTTCAAGTTGGTCCTTGGTTTTCCTTCTCTCTACATTTTGGTCCTCCAATTGAAAGTTGAACACTTAAGTACACTTCTCTCTACACTTGAGTTCATCCAATTATTATAGTTAAATCCTTCAGCACCATCAAACTAGATAAAATTCATCCAATTTTTGGCTTATAATTGTTAAATACCTACAACATGGAAAAAATTAGCATAATGCTGAAATATAACTAATGTATTAATATTGTGCATGATATGTAAGATAATTTACCAAATAAAATTCCTAAAATATGCAAAATATGAGATCAATCAACATGTATCTTTTATTAATTTAAAATAACTAACTTAAATATCTAAAGATATAGTAGTATTGTAATTTAAATATATGTTCCGTATTATTCTAATCAATTTAAATCTATATTTTGTTAATCTCTTAATAAAAAAATTTACAAGTTAAAATTAATTATATTATAATTTTGGGTAGGATGGTTTTTCCTATAAAACTATAAGGTAAAGGACATTTTTAAAATGAAAAGTAATTAAAATATTTGAGTTTAAAAGAGTAGTTATATAGTGTAAATGCTCTAAGATTTATTTACAAGGTTGTCCCGACCCAAAGAAGACCATTTGTTGTAAAATGCATTTATTTCTTTCACATAAAAAGACAAGAAGTAAAATCATGACATCCGGAGAGGATTCTGAATTCGGTCTTTTTTAGATAATAATTCTGCAATTCATATATCTAGTGAAACAAAAGCAATTAATTCATTCTTCAAAATCTAGATAAATTAATGCATATCTACATATTTTTCTTTTTTCCTTTTAAATATGCAAATGAATGGATGCCACACTATAAATAATATCCAGTTTATTTTGTTAATTAAGGTTTAGAATGAATAAATTTGGTTTTACCCCGCTCGTTTTAATATTTGTCTTGTACCGAACTAAATTGTCTGTCGGGAGAATAGCTCGTTTTAGAAACCCAGTTGTGGTACAAGTCATTAGCGATATCCCAAACACTCCAAAACATTTAGAGATTCATTGTCAGTCTGAGGACGATGATTTAGGTAGGGAGGTTTTATACCTTGGACATGTTTTCGCATGGAATTTCCGAGTGAATATCTGGGGATTCACTCTCTTCTTCTGTGACTTCTACTGGGGTTCATTTACGAAGAGATTCGATGTTTGGAATTTCTTCATATCCGAAAAATGTAATATCAAAGGAACTAGGCATTTTCAGAACTTTTGGTTAGCTAAACCAGATGGCTTTTATCTTAGCAATGACAACATTAACTATGTTAAGATGCATGACTGGCCTAAATAAATGCAAGCCAGGTATAACTTAGTAGCTATTGCAATAAGAAATTAAATTATTTCAAATGAGATTTTGTTTTTATATTTAGTCAGTTGTCTCTCATACATATTCTATAATCTCTAGGTCTAGGGAAAGAATATTTATCTGGTTGAAACTATTCATGTTAGGGATTTAACAATGAGTCTCTACCGTTTCAAAAATATACAAGGCACAAAACATAATGGTAAAGAGAGAACTCAAACATGCTCATCCACTGTTGATTTTTGTTAGGTTAAGATAATGTTAGAGAGAACAAAGATGAGAAGATCATATATATATAAGTTGTATCTGATTTATAATATACTTCTAAGAATATATTTTTTTTAAATAAAAGAAACAAAAAATACAAAAGAATGATATGATATATATCACATCATATCGTATCATATAATATCATGTCATGTCCTTTACCATAAAAAACACTAAGAATTGATAAAGAAAGGGAAACAAAAATACAAAATAATAAATATTGTATAATTATTACATGGTTGTATGCTTTATGATATTTTGCCACCTAGATTTTTTTACAGTCAAATTTTTATGACCATATATAAAAGACAAAAGGGTTGACCAAAATATTTTTCAGAAATAAATATCATATATATAAGTCATATCATATCTCTAACAACAAAAAATAGTGGGTTGGCAAAAAAAAAAAAAAAGAAAAAAAGCAACTTGTATAACTTTTTTAGTTATGCTCATATATTATATTATATAATTCCTTTATCATAATAGATAGGCTAGTTTTACTTTCACATTAATTAAAAAAAATTTGGTGAGCATAGTCAAAGCATTAAATTACTTTTCTTTAATTAAATATACCCTTGATGGAAGTATAAAAAAATGTAGTTGTTAATAAATGCATGAATTTTAGTAGTAACTAATTTTAGAAATATTTTTATGCTATGATTACTGCTAATTTAGGGTTCTCATCAACTTTAAAACATTATCCTAATAAATAATAATATTTTTAAAATATTACGATAATAAGATTCCCACTAAATCTAAAGTTAATCTAATATACATTAATTTTTTTATTAAATAATTTTAAAAAAGAAGAAGTATAAAAACATAATTTTTTTTTATCAAAAATAATATTATTTATACAAACAAAATGCTCTACACACAACCCATGAACCGCTAATATTTATATGAAATACAGGAAAGTACCCATTATTTTAATTTTTGATACGTTATATTCAATATTTCTACATCTTATTATGCAAATAATCAATTATTGTTATTAGAATACTATTACTTTTAATAATTGCTCCGTATTTGTTTGTAGCCTTGTACAAAGTAGCTACCCGAAACAATCTTGAAAATAAATATTGGTTTACATAATCAGTCGTAATACAAATTTTTGGTACTTATTCAAGATTACAAATATAAAATAAATATGCTGGAGATTTATACAAACATGCCTATAGAAAATTTCAACATATATCTATTTATCAATTGATACGTAAGAGAGAGACCAATAATATTGATACTAATAAATAATCACTCACCTATATGTAAATACTATATCTCATTTATATCAACTGATAAGTAAATATATATTAGAATTTTTTACATACATATAAGCACATGAAATTCCTATCCAATAAATATATAGGTTATTTATATTATATGCTACGAATGCCATAGGATATAGAGTTCAAAGATAACTACTATTACAAATATTTGTATCTTTCGCACAAAATACAAAAAAAATCATGACACCTTGAGAGGATTAGAAAAATCAATCTTTTTGCAGTTAGTCCTGGATTGGGAACATCTGGTTTAATTAAACAAATTAATTTTTTTGACCAAGATCTTTAAAATATTACTTCATGTTTAATTATTTGTTTTGCCATTAACTCATATATAAATGTACACTGCACCATAAAATTATATCCAGTGTATTTGATACTTACGAATTAGAATGAGCAAACTTTATTTTTCCTTGTTCTTTTTAGCTTTTCTCTTGGATGGAACTAAATTGTTTGCTCGGGAGCGACGTCGATATGCTGATTTCAAAAACCCAGTTATGATACATGTCATTAGCGATATTCCGAACACTCCAAGACCATTAGAAATCTATTGCAAGTCTGGGGATGATGATTTGGGTAGGCATGTCTTATATCTTGGGCACGAGTTCAAATGGTTTTTCCGCATGAATTTCTGGCTAAGCACTCAGTTCTACTGTTACTTCTACTGGGGTTCATTTACAAAGACCTTTGACGTTTTTGAGTACGACATGTCCTATAAGTGTAATATCAAAGGGACTAAACATTTTCAGTGCTTTTGGTTAGTTAAACCAGATGGCTTCTATCTTAGCAATGATAACAAAAACTATGTTAAGATGCAAGACTGGCCTAAATAAATACAAGCTATGTATAACTTAGTAGCTTTCGCAATAAGAAATTAAACTATCTAAAACGAGATTTTAATCTTATATATTCCATCAGTTGTCTCTCATAAATATTCTATAATCTCTAGATCTTGGGAAAAAATATTTTCTGGCTGAAACTATGCACGTTAGGGATATAAAAATGGATGCTTACTGGGGGTGGCAACTAGGTAAGTCGGGTTTCGGGTAGCTTTGGGCGAGAAGACTTTTCAGATTGGGTTGAATCGGGTAAAATAGGGAAAAATGCATACCTATATCCTACCCTACCCGCCCTTCTTGCGGATAACTTCGGGTATCGGTTTACATACGGTCAACTTTACCTTATTATTCAAATGATATATTTATATTTTTTATAGCATGTTTAATGGTTTTTTTTCCCTCCATAATATATGTCTTAGTTTTTTTTTTGGTTAAGTATTAATATGACTTAATATTTTATAATAATAGACAAATAAAAACATTGATAAATAATCAAAAAGAAAAAATGTAATGTACCGAAAATTCCGAGTTAATCTTTCGCTTTTAATAATATTATGTATTGCATTTATAATATTATTATTGTGTAGTATATCATGGACATAGCGTGAGTTGTGCGTAGCAGCGTGGTGTGGTATGCGAGTTATGTGATGTGGATTTAGCATTGAGAGGTATTAGTGTTAATGCCTTAGTATTTTGATAGGTTGGAAATGCATATAAGTCAACTTATGCAAGCTATATATCGACTTATTTGAGTGCATTTATTTTCAAGAGGTTTTGGTTCTCAGATGGGGTAAATCAATCAACTTTTATGACTGATATGTCGACTTATTCCAAATAAGTTAACTGTTATGATGAATAAGTCTACTGACTTGGTCGTATTAAATTCCAGGGAGTTCTATTTCTCAGATGGTGTAATAAGTCGACTGATTGGACTATATATGTCGAGTGATTGACTGTTGACGAAAAACACTTTATGACTTAAGGTCATATCAAGATTACTTTTGTTCACTTTTTTCATGTCATCCAAAACAGAATAGAGAGAGATGGTGAGGGTGATATTTCCCTTCAATTTTTGAGCCTCAATATTATATAAATCAGTATCTCGTTCATGAAATCAAATTAGATTTTCTTGATCCTTGGAGCGAGGGCATTATTTTGAGATAAGTTTTATATCTCGTCTCGTTCATTTACTACTCCTTGGTTTTCAGATCTTTATTGATCGCTGAAACTAAATTGATAGTCTTGTTCTTCGTGATGAGTGGATTCTTTTCTTCTATAGGTGCATGCTGATTTGTGTTCTATTAGATCAAACCAAGGGACGAAAAAGAGGGAATTTGGGACTTTTTGATGAGGAGCTCGGGGTGTCTTCTAGCACTGCTAGAGGTACAAGTAGACTATGGAATAACAATATAAGCATGGGTTTATGTGTGCATCTTTACGTATAAACTTGTCTTGGTTTTTGTACTTCATTTATGTGTTGTAGAAGTTAATTTCTTTCATTATTGTTTTTATTTGCATAGAATGAAACATGTGTAGATGTTGCTAATGAATTACATTGATATATGTAACATTCATTCATTGCGTTGGCATAGCATTTTCATAATGGTATTGAAAAGTGTTGATTTTTTATATAAATATGAAGTTGTAAATAATTTTAATGGGAAGAATTTGGAAATGATACTTTCAAATGCGAAGTGATGCGAAGGCATTGTTTATGCAAAACTATGTGTTGGCGAAGTTTAAATACATTGCTTATGCAAAGAAAGTAATGATGCTTAAATGTGTTGTTGGATTTAAAAGCAAAGGATTTAAAGTGAAGTTTTCAGAAATAAATGCATTGCATTGCATTGCATTCATGGGGTTGAATCCTTTTATATTTCTTTTTGGAACAAGTGAGGCTTGACGCCTTATAGTGAAAATCAAGAAACCTGCGCAGGGATCACCATTGATTGCATCGCCACGCTAGAGGAGGGTCAATGAAGGCTTGGTCGCATCGCCATGCAGGAGGCGGATAATAGTATTGTTTTATAAGTGAAAGATACTTTTCTCACCTTTATACATTGTGTAGTAGCGGGGTGTGTTGGCGAGGTTAGATGTGTTGGTATGCATGTGTTGGCATAGCATTGCATTACATTCATACCTAACATGTGCATTTATGTTTACATTTTGAGACACCGTATAGTATCACATTTATTGTGTTTTTAGTAGGCTAACTTGCACATTTTCCTTTTCTATATTGTATTCAAATTGTGGTGCAGGTACGGAGGTGAGCGAGGACTGTCCTTGATATTCGGATGTGTGTTGTTGTATATAGTTTTCCAGACTTGTCAGGTCCCATATCCCAAATACCCGGTGATTATGAGTGGTTTTCCATTTTAAAGAAAATGAAAAGAAAAATATAGTTTTTAAGAAAATTTAAAGAAAATGGAAAATACACTAATTCACCACTTCCACCAACATATATCTACAACATTCACATTAGAGTGCGCATAAAAAAAATATAGATATAGCCTACCGATATATATAACAACAAAAAAATGATAAAAGCACACATCTTGTTTACAACATAATAGCAAGTGATAAGCCTGTTGACATGTAACATATTACATTCTGTTCTAGCCATATACATAATGCTACTTAAGGCTACAATAAGCTGTAATATGCAAAAGAGTACAACATCTACTACTACAACAACCAACCCTCAATTAATAACAACAACAATTATGAATGAGTCTAAAAAAATATAACAAAAATGTAAGTCTTTGTATGCATATCTACAATAGTGCCAGTCTGAGCATCTCTCAAGTACAACCCTCATTAGTCTGACACACATTATATAACAAAAGATAAGGAAAAGGAATGTACAAGCTAGATTACAAAATAACACAATAAATTATATGCTATGCAATGCTTCGAATGTGTAAAAGTAATCTAACAACAACCAAATGCAATGCAATACAATATCGATGCAATGCAATACAATATCGATGCAATGCAAAGTACCCACACGACTCCACGCCTCATATAACACTAAATAAAGATGGGACGAGTATCTCTTCACTTTTAAAAGTAACGGGACACATCGTAGATCCTCTCTATAATCTGCCACTAGCAGTGATGCAACCAAGCTTTCAATAATCTACCACCAACTATAGCGCAATTATTGGTTATTCCTGCACAAGTTTTTCGACTTTCACGGTAAGGCGTCAAACTTTCTCTTTAAAAATGTCATACCCACATATGAAAAATTCGATACTTGTCTTGATGATGAATATAAAAGACTCAGCCCCATATTATGAAATGCAACATTTAATTTTGAAATAACTTTCAAAATTCTCCACTTTAATCACTTCATATACACATTTCCCACATTTCCCACATAAAAGCACCACTTTTAAAACTCCATATTTATTCTCATCAACACTTTGCCTTTCAAAGCATCACATTTTCCCTACATAAAGCTTTGCTTTATAATTCTCCACATTTAAATTGTTACGCCTTGCCTTTAAAATGAACACCTCTTGATATAAAAAGTTAATGGATAATGTGAATATCTTGTCAATTTCAGAAGGACTACTATCCGAACTGATTAAAAT
>MKEJ01035432.1:0-14835 GCA_001753735.1 Embelia ribes
GTCCCGGACGAACACTTTAATGTCGGCATCACCTCCTCGTAAGGCATATATTGAAGGCTTAGTGTATGGTTTTGATACCACTTGGTACATACCTTAGGAAAACTCACCCCCAAAAGCTAGCTATTGAGGGAAGGGAGCCCAAGACATATATTCAACACACCAATAGCTTACACCATTGATGTGGGATCTTTACATACTTACCTATGCAAAATGTTTGATGGGGCTCAAATTTGTCTGGCCTACATCTTTCTGTGGTATGCCAGTTGATATATCACTCCAAGAGACATGTAACTATCTTTACCATGGGTCATTTAGCCTAGTGCATTCCCCGTACCTTCCATATGGAAGGGTTGGGAGAGCTTGCGCTCTGTTTACATTTGCCCAAAATAGCCAATTTACCCTGCAAAAGAACTTGTAGGTGTGTTCTTTTAACCAAATGTATATCAACATGTTTTCTGAATAGAGAGTTGATGCTAAATGTCAGTGCGGAGCTTAATTTTTTCGGATTGTTATCATGATTTTTGATATTTTGTTTTGTTTTTGGCTACTTATTAATTGTGGATACTCTTTGCTCTTTTCCAGTGTTCGCTTCTCTCATCACGGGGGAAGGTGAAAGATCAACATATATCACTCTTGATCAATGCTGGCCTCCTCGTAAGTGTTACTTGTGATTCTCACAATTATGAAAGAAAATGCAAAAGAAGATGCACTTTGCTTCTCTATTTCTTATTTTGATTACATATTATGCTGTTGTTGAAGGAATATACTCTAAAGCAACTGCGTGTTTTGTTGTTATTTTATGAACCTTGTACCTTATCAGGCTCCAAAGCAGAATATGATCCTATAAGTTAGTTATTGTCTGCAACCCAATGTCCCTGGTTGCAGCATTTGAAAGTAAAAGTACTTTCTATATTGCTTAATGACCTTCATGAAGAATACATAAAAAGGCTTTATGACTGAATGTGATGAATGTTACTGGCTGGTTGATCGAAACAAATGTTCTTGTTGTAAAAATGTACGAAGATATTAAATTTACCTTGAAGATATTTGTACCAAGACCAATTGAATGTGCAATTACGAGTCTGTTAAATTTTGTTTTCAAATAATTTACATCTATGAGATTGCTCTAGTTATGATCAACTGTTTTGAAACTTGCATATGATATTGCTTTACCTGCTGTAAGCACGTTTTTCATCTCTCTTCAGATTCTGAAGCATTTTATATTAGTTAATATTTTCTTCTTTATATTTTATACTCCAAATTTCCAATACTCATTCCCTTTTTAAGTTTCCCATTTATATTTTCAGACTCGACAACTTATTGATTCAAACATGTATTGGTTTGCAATTCCAAGTATCGGTTCAGTGTTGAAGGGCCTCTCTCAGGTAGTTGATTCTATAAATACTCCTATGAAGATGATGCTTTTTTTTTTTTTATGGTTACGGTATTCTAAGTGTATGTTCGATTCCAGTTTCGGTTGAGTTTCAGATAAAGTCTATTTCATGTTTCATCTGTTCCCTGGTGCTGTTATTTGTCATTACATAACAGAATTAAGTTTGCAAAACTTACCTGGATTTCTTTTTTCTTTTAGAACTGTGAATAGTAATTTCAAAAGCATGACTTTTGGATATGCTCAGTTAAAACTAGATTTTTTTGGAGAATTTGTGCATTGTAGATAATTTGAGAAGTATGATGAGAATGCGAAAGAAGTCTTGGAATATGGCTTGTTTTGAAATAGAATTAAGATATTCGTATAATGAAGACCGAACATTTGGAAGTTTGATCCTCCTCTGATATAACTATTCTCGTAGCATTAGTCTTTACCTGTTAATCTTAGGGGCGAAAGGAACTGCTATCTTTTCTCAAGCGAAGGAAGTACAAGGAGATGATGTTGGCTGATTTGGAAAAGAAGCGCCTTCGACTATCTCCACTGGATATGAGGTTCCATCTCCGCGATCTGATTGGTTCGGGTCACTTGAAATCCTTTCAGACAGCCAGTGGCTTGGTTGTTAGTGTTGTGAAGGACTAATTTCAGGTGCACACCACCGGCAACATACATTATTTTCCTTTCTTTCTGCTTTTAGTTTTGCTATTGGATCGCCATTTTTAATTTGAACATTGTGGTCAATGAATGCCAACCAGATGAGTGCTTTACCCGTATCCCCTTTCATTCTTTGCTTTAACACGGGGTTGATGTTAATATTATGAGGTCTATTTTTTTCCTCTTTTTTTTGTTTATTTTTTTAATTTATTTTATTTTTTATATTTTTTTAAAAGAATAGAGCATGGGATTTATTAAACAAAGAGAAATGTTATAAAAGGGGGCGAGATCATCAGAGAATCAAAGTTACGATCTTCATTCACTCAGTTTTGTTTACTCAGATGACTACGCATCTTTGAGCTGTCCAGTTATTATGGCTTGTTCGTTTCTCATCAGTTTTTGTATTATGACCTTTGCCGTTAACTTTATGCGCACCATTATGATCCAGTATGAAGGTCATATACCAATTCCTCGAGCAGTCTGGTCTGTCATTAGTAGAAGCAATTAAAGTTCATTTATGTTAAGACTGATTAATTTGAACTAGCTTTTGTTTCCATGACTTCTATTTTTATTGTTAAAAATGATTGCATTACATTGAAGCCTAATGTATTAAGATAAAGGAGATATACATCCATTTTCACCGTGTCTTTGAATAACATGCTGCATCCCTTACATTTGACTAACAAAATCACCTCTCCTGTCAGAGTGCATAGTGTTTCCAAGGTAACCGAAGACCATAGAATGACAACTTAGCTCTTATAATGAAGCAAATTGCAGTTGTGATCGCTCTTCACCCCCATTATCCCTGATCTGATTTGTTCTCTGTCTACGTGTTTGTTTGCACTAATTTACCAATTTTAACGACATGATCGGAATGGGCAGCGTATCGATTCAGTGGATATATGTTTGCAGATTCGTTAATAGGATATTGTAAGCTGTCATGTGTATTTGCCAGACAATAATGGGTGGTTATGGTAAATAAATGATAAAACATTAGGAAACTTTACAAGGGGTAGGGGATAGTTTGCCCATTTTGATGGGGAGGTAAAGCAATGTTGAAAATGGCTAGATTTATCATTCGGCATAATTATGTTTCAAATGGGCTTGATATTCAGTTATGGCTATAAGGATTTGTGTTAACACGTTCGAATTGAAAAATTGTATAAACTTCTGCTGTTTTCAGGTATAAAATAGTTACAACTGAAATCCTAAAATTTTGCCCCTTTCTTGTTTCTATCCAATATGAACACTGTTTTAGTGACCAAAGAATATGCGAATTTTCCTTGAGCATTCGCAACAGATTGGTTAAATGGTTATTTTTAGTTATTTTAGCTAATAAAACTACAAAAAATGCTAAAAACATGCACACACAAAGTTTAGGTAAAATCTTGGCTATTTCCACAATTGCTACATTGATTAGGTAAAAATACTCATTAAGCTAAAATACTCTCTCTCTACTCTTTCTTTAATCTCTTTTCTATCTCTCTGTCCATTATTTTCTTTTTCTTTTTCCCTATTTTTAAAAAGTTTATAATTTAAAATTTATCTAATATATTTTTGCATGCTATACACGGTATTAAAAACTTACAAACAATACTTCAATAAGAGATCTATATTGACATAAATTTTATGATTTTGTATCAAAATATCAAAACAACATTTTAGTTATCAAAAAGATAATTTTTGGTCATCAATGTCAGTTTTAAATTTATTTATATATTAATAAAAATATTAATTTGTATCAAAAAATATATTAAAAAAAACATTTTAATTATCAAAAAGTTAATTTTTGGTCATCAATGTTAGTTTTAAATTTATTTATATTGATAAAAATATTCAGTAGAAAAGCATAAAAAATAATTGAAATTATAATCATTAGATAAAATAGCTAATCTGATGTATGAAATAGCTGAAAAATAAATAGGTAAAATAAAAAAAAAAAATATGTTTTTGAGCTATTTTGACGTGGATGCTCTGACATGCTCCAAATAGAAAATGGCATTGATTTCTGTAGTTGTGATAAAGTGTCACCAAACAATTACTGAGTGCATATCCTAAACTCATTTCTATTTCTGCCCAATATGAATATGAAGCTGACTTTTTTTACAAGTATATGATACTGAAAGTTGAATCAGAATTGGCCTTCACATGCTAGGATGCTCCATTTAGAAAATCGTTCGGTAGTTCTACCATTATGAAATGTTACATGCTAATGGTGTTTCATTCCTTCTTTTTCCCACTACTGTTATATGAATGATGATAATTTCAATATTGAAAACAGTAATGGATATTGATTTATTCCGATAACTTGGGTCATCCAATCTAAGTTTGGATCTTTGAATAAATTTGGTTATGCAATTAGAAATCAGAAGAACTTTCACTTACTGATTCAATACCACCCACAAAGGGGGGAAAAAAAAAAAGAAGTAGAAATTCCAAGAATATCTGCATTACTAATTCAGTAAAAGAATCACACTCAAATATATATCAAAATCATTTTATTAACCATGGAGTAATCATTAAACTAATTAATTAAAACCAAACTAGTACTTGAGATTTGGAGTAAAGTTTAATTTGTTTGTAGTTCGAATTAGATAGATCATTAAATATTATGAAGACAACGGATACGATAATGATGTTGACCATGGTACCTGTGTACCAAAGCGGTAAGAAAACATGGGGTTATAGAAAATAATTTCTCTAGAGATTTACGTTTCCCGCCCCTTTATTTTGCCTTGCCCATTGTTTTCACCTTGTTGCTACATATCGGGTGGTTAGATTTAACTAAACTCCCTCCAACTCTGTGCAAAGCTTTAAACTAATTGACAAATTGATGTTAATTGTTACTTTCGATATTGCATATACTTGTTTTGTTTGAGAATGCAATAAGAATTTGGAGTTGTGAATATAGTTCACAGAGATACTTTGGCTTGGGAATTCGTTTATCTTTGTTTTTCAATTTTCATGTTCTCTCTTTGATATGTAATGGTTCGGGGAATTCTTTCCAGGGGATGTTTACATAGCTTTTCTGGAAATGCTGCCTCACAGGTTTCTTCTGCTCGGAGTCAACAGTAATTTTGTGTGTGAATGAATTGAAGCAAAGGTTCATGTTACACTAATTTGACAATTCTCTATACAATTTTGATAACTTTTATTTGATTTTGGTCCTTACGGTGGAAATGATGCGAATATGTCGCTTTCAATGGGGAAAACCAGAAATAATTCAGGCGGCTGTGCTCACGTGTCATTATTCCTATTGATCTCGGTATAGGTATTGACAAAATAATAGCTTTACCCTGTCCTACAAGAAAGTTTAATGTTAACCTATTTTTTAATCCATAGTTTATTCAATAAACTTGATTTGCCAATATCATTGATATGTACATCTTATTTATTTGCCTATTGATGATGATTGTATAGGTGCTAAATCTAGCATTTGTTATTGCATATGTATTCTGCTGATGTTGAAATCTGTTCTTTATCAGTTCAATACAACATGTAGTTTGGAGCTAGCACAACATACAGACATTGAATAGCGTTAACATGATGGCTTGAAGTTGAGAGTTGTTAGTTTTGCTTTTGGCTTTTATTGTAAGAATATTAACTTTGTTACTGTAAATGATTTATTTGGACCCAACTCCACTTGGCTTCAACATCATCTAAATCGACTGGTTTGTTGCTATATGATGCATCTAACGGTGTTATTTCATATCGTCTCAACTGGTGATTTTTAATGTCATGATATGCATAATTGATTTTCCTGGATAAATTGGCAAGCGTTCGTAATAGTAATTGTACTTTATTATCTCAATTTTCATCATATCCATATGGTAGTTTAGGCATTTGCGAGTGCCAGCATTGAAATTTATTTCAAGGCAAGTACTTTTCGTCCAAAAATTTCATGATCTTAGATTTGTGTTTCCAGATGGGTGGCGACTTTTCTAAGCTTTAAGGCATGAGACTTATGGATAGTTTGCATATGAATGAGGCGTGCAAGATTTATTATTTGATGTTTTAAGCATTTGTGCGTTACGGTATTTTGTATTGCTTATTAGACTTGACATGCTATAAGCGATTAGGTGTCTTATATAAAGGCGAACTTATTTAGTAATCATACAGTGCGCAATTTGATGATCATAGGGTTCAGGGCATGTATGCTTGTATACAATAGTTTGTACACAATGATTGATGAGTGTTCAATAAAGGATTTATTTCGTTGTACATATGAAGTTGTGTTCAGTATGTGTTTTCATGTAATTTGAGACTCAGTTAGGATCGAATGAATACGAGCAGCTCCCTTTACATCAATAAGTTCGGATTTGTGGATGGAAACCGTGAAATATGGTTTTCTTGTTCTGTTGTGAATGGAGAATGCTTGCGGCTTTTAATTGTAAGAAATATAAAAATTTGTGTTTTCTGCTAGGAAAACCCTGTGGTCTATTTTCTCTCACATTCGGTTAACATGAAAATCAAAAAATTATGATCGGACCGTGGCGAGATCACTGGTATCTTGTGGAATTGACCACATTTAGTAGTAACATATTTCAAATTGCTGATAGTAACAGAATAACTGATGCTTTGGCACTGATGAAAGAAATTAGTTATCCATTAGCTGCTTATTAGCTTAATGACAAAAAAATATTTGATATTAAGTATTCTACTTGGCTAATTCACGGAGTTGGGTTATGCTCCTATACGTCCACTTGATTTTCTTTTCCTTGTTTTCGTAATAGAATTAGAATCTTAGGTATGCAACTTCTACTGAAAAATACAACTTGTTCATACCTAGATTCTCTTCGTGTCTTGTAAAGTTCAACTTTCATTTAATGAAGAATAAATGATGATTGTGATCAAACACTATCGAGTTGGAGGTGCCAAAGGATGGGGTCTAAAATCAAATAATGGAGGTACTGAACGTCGTAAAAAATTATTATGAAAGGGTTTGCAAATTGTAGTGAAGAATACAACTTGTACATGCATAGATTCTCCATGTTTTGTGAAGTCTTAACTTTCATTATGTTATTTTGTGATTGAGAGTAGGGGTTTTAGATGTTTGGTTTGGGTGGATGGAGACTAAAAATAAAAAGCAAATCAATCACTAACGAGCGATTCAGTCTGATTCGATTTTGTAAGACTCATATAACGAATCCCAAAAAAAAAAAAAAACCTATTACCCATCCGTTCAGTTTGGGAGTCATGAAGTTCAATACTTAACCAAAACAAATAAGAGTCCCTTCTGTTGTGCAATGATATTATAAGATTAAATGACAAGGTTTATTCCCCTAGCCTTCTTCTAAAAATAACCTTAAAAGAAAATAAATAATTTTTAAAATTTACCACAGCCCATGTATGACAAAGTTCAAAGGAGAAAATAGAAACAGTATCGTCATTGCACTGTGGCATAATGATGCTTTTCTCCAAGAACCTACAGAGAGATTCTGGTGTCATAGAAGTCGTTTCAACTATCGGAAGGAGCAACCAGTGTATATTTTAATTTATCTTCTTATTAAAGTAAATACTCTAGTTACGAGGCTTTTTTACTTAGATGGCAAAGGTAGCCCACAATATACTGATTCAGGATGCCTGTGCAACAAATTACTGATACGGTATATCTATTTTTAATTCTTTATTATTGGTAATGACGAAATATTATTTGTGTGACTAATTCGCTATTACTAATGGTGAAATACAACTTTTTTTCCATATAATTTGTCGCTGCCAGTGGTGATTTTTTTTTTTGGTAGTTTGCCAATAGCAATGGTGAATTGTATAAGCTAACATTATAGCTGTACTAGTCTCCTCTAATTGCTAATGACGAATAACAATTATTTTTAAAACCCTCTAAATCGCTACTACTAATGACAAATTGCAGAAAATAAAATAAAAATTATATTTCACTAATAGTATTGGCAAATTATATAAAAAATTAAAACTATATTTTGCCATTAGTAATGGCGAATTAGATAATAAATATTTTTTCATTACTAACGGTGACCATATCAAGAATTTGTGGCATATATGTCCTAAATCAGTAATATTAGAGCCAATTTGTACCATCGGGGTAAAAAACAAAACCCTTCTTATAAACCATTTTTTTCGTCTCAAACTATCTAAAGAAAGGTTTTCTTTTCTATGCGTATAGGCACATGCGTATGCTTTCATGTTCTATTTTCCTTGAAGTTTTGTTGACTTCACGGAAAAGAGAAAGATTCTTCTTCTTGTAGGTTAACCTTTTATTGTTCATGTTGTTGATCAATCAGTTACCAAGTTGTACATTTAAGTATACTTGAGGTACATGTGTTATTTTTTAAAGAGGGAAACAATATTCTATTGATATGTGCAAAGAGTATACAACGATTGTATCTATATACAAGGTACGTAGGAACTGGGCAAGTTATTAAGAATAATATAAAAGCATAACTAATAACAAAACTTAAGACTCCCCTTCAAATTGGAGTATGAAGATCCGTAATACTCAACTCCGACATAAATAACTGGTCTAAATCTCAACCAAGAAGCTTGATGAACACATCAACGAGCCAAAAATGCATGAAGAATAAAGAGGTGCTACCTAGAGCATTAACTTGTAAAGACGAGATGACAATCAATCTCAATGTGTTTTGTGCGTTCATAAAGCACATGATTCCTAGCAATGTATGGAGCAAATAGTCATCACAAAATAATATAAATGCTTCAGGAACCGTACCCTAAGTCATGAAGAAGGCAATCAACCATACTAACTCACAAGTCGTGGTAGCCATCACACGGTACTTTGCCTTTGCAGAAGAATGAGAAACAAAGTCATGCTTCTTGGAACGTTAAGAAACGGGACTAGAGCCCAAAATAATAAAAAAATCAGTTGTAGAAGGACAGGTGGTCGGATAACTAGCCCAATTAGAGTTTGTATATCTAGTAAGCTGTAGATTACAATCAAAAGAAAAAATAATCCATGTCCAGGCGTACCTTTCACGTAGCGGAGGATATGATAAATAGCTTGTTAGAGAATACACCGTGTTGCTGCATAAACTGGCTAAGGGAGTTAACTGCAAAAGAAAAACAAGGCTTTGTAATGGTCAAGTAGATGAGACGTCCAATGAGATGATGATATAGGCTAGGATTGGGTCAAAGATGCATATTTTGTTCCATCAGAAAAGTAGCTCGAGTAGCACCCAAGTGTCTAGAATCAGTGAGAATATCTAAGGCATATTTTCACTGAGACAGAAAGATGCTACTAGAAGTATGTGCAACCTCTAAGCTCAAAAAGTTCTTCAAGGTCCCTAAATCCGTGATACGAAAATGGTCAACAAGTACTTGTTAGCAGCTGCAATACTCTTGTAGTCTTTCCCTACAACAACAATATTATCAACATAAACTAAAATAGCAGTAAAGGAATTACTCGCAAAACTAGTACATAAAGATTGATCCAACTAAGACTGTCAACAACCTGTTGATATGAGTACCAAGGAAAGCTTCGAATACCAATTGTACGATGCTTGCTTGAGGTTGTATAGAGACTTATAAAGTCAACATACACGATTTTCGTCTTGTCGTGCATGCCCAGGTGGTAACGTTATATAAACCTCCTCATCGAGCTCAAAAAGCTTTGTGTACATTCAAGTTGTATAACTCCCAATTACGAGTCATGACCATAAACAATAAACAATAAATATTGAACAGTAACCAATTTGGCCATCGGAGCCAACGTATCATGAAAATCCAACCCCTCAATTTGTGAATAAGGCTTCACCACCAAATGTGTCTTGTAATGCTTAATGGAACCATTTGTATGTAGCTTAGTCCTATAAACCCACTTACAACTAATGGGTCTCTTGCTAGGTGGTAAGGGTACTGGGGTCCAAGTCCGATTAGCCTCGAGTGTTCGAAGCTCGGTCTCCATGACATCACATCAATGTGAATATTGCACATAGGAATGGTAAGTAGTAGAGTCATAAATATTATTAACAGCAGTAAGTAAGGCAAGATAAGGTAAAGAAAAATGAGAGTAAGAAAGATAAGTGGAAATAGATATATTGTACAAGTAGGCACAGGTTGAGCAACTGTGAGCGTGGACGAATCCAAAGGAAATATGGGGAAATCAAAATCAATAATGCGGCTAGGTCACTTGTAATGTCCTGGAAATTCTTATAATTTTTTTGCGCAAATGAATAATATTATTATGAGTTATAATATATTATTTATTGTATATTGGTGGATTCATTGTTGTGGTGTAGATTCGTATTCGTATAGAATAGTTATAATATGTGGGTTATTGTTGTTGTGCTTTAGTGTAGTGTGAAAGCAACTGGAGTATACGATGCCTGTCCAATGGGTGGTCCGTAGCCGAACATGTTGCCAGACAATTGTTCTTGAGCTAAAATTGGAAATTTTCTAAGTAATTTTCCTTGTGTCTAATGATATGTTCAAGGATGCCCATAGCCAGATAGTTGCTGGACAACCGACTCTATGTTGTTGGACAATACAATTTTCTGGGTTTCACACCCTTTTGACCATATATCAATCAAAAGTAGAGAAAAGTCACATTTCTTCTTCATTCCAAAAAATTAGAAAGAGAGAAAGAGAGTTGTGTGGTAGTTTTAAGCTTCAATCAAATTTCTTACGATCTATCTTCATTCGTTAATCATCCATTATTAAAAATTAGATATTCAGAATCTCCATCACGAGGGCTACATTTTGGAGTAAGTTTCTTCGTCTCTTCTTCGTGTTTGTCTTTCCTTATTTTTTTGTGTCATTTGAGTTCATCGAAATAAATTTATACAATCTCTTACTTATGTCTCATAGATCATTTTTGTATATAGGTGTATGTTAATTTGAATGGCGTAGTTAGATTAAATCGGTGGAGCAAAGTGTAGTGTCTTTGGGGGTAATTCGGGAAATCATTAGCAGTGTTTCGAGAACTCTTTCATGTGCTCGAGAGGTACGGGTAGATTATGAATAGTAATATAAATTTGAAATTATGTATGTAATCGACATGTGTATAATGTCTTGAATTTTGTGTTTGGGTTGTGTGTGTGTGTAGTGTTATTTTCGTCATTTTTAAATGCCTTTGAGTGCGTAGTATACAAATCATGTTGATATGAGTAGTATAAAAAGCATGTTGTATGCATTGCTTATAATATCATGTTGGCAAGCGTTATATTAGAACTCATGTTGTAGGCGAGGCATATTTAAAATGGCATTAAAAACGAGGCTTTAAAAATTATGTGTTGGCATGGATTTAAAAGCAAGGTTAAATGCGGATATTAAAGCAAGGCATTTAAAATTGCGAAGTTATGAGGAGCATTGAAAGGGAGAACTTATAAATCTATTTTTGAATAATAAAATACATGTGTTACATTCATTCCGGTTTGAGTATTTTATATTCTTCATCGGGACCAAGTATCGGCTTTTTATATCCTGTGATGTGCGAAAAAATTAAGGAGGAGACCTAAACCCTTACCGTGATAGATGGGAAACCTGCGCAGGTCTTGACAGCTCAGTGTGTTAGTAGCACATGAGTTTTAGGCCTGTGATCGACGTCGCACCAAGACTGCATCGAGTTGTAGCAAAGGACAAGTGGAGTAACCCAACTTTTATATAATGCGACGAACTGTACCTTTGAGTCGTGGTCGGGTTATGATGGCATATCACATTGTTGTGGTGTAGTGTATGAGTTGGTATTGCATATGCATTCCATTCATGCTTTATAGTTGTCATATGTTGTTCATATATATATTTGAAGTACCGTATACTATCTCGTTTATAGTGTTATTAGATAGTCTAACTCATATATCTTTCCGTACATTTCTTGTTTAATTTATATTGTAGGTGAGGAGGCGAGCGAGGGACATCCTTGAGGTACTCAAAAGTCTATGATAGACATACTTTTGTGTCTATATTTTGTGATAGCCTTATTCGGAAATGTTGTATTTAATTTGGGGCTTTAGTGACGTTATGTAAATATTTAATTTTTTTGAGCAAGCACATAGCTTGACTTCTTATTGTAAGTAACTCGGATGGTTACTATGAGTAGTTGCTGTACATTGTACATTAATGTTATAAATGGAATGATGTGGTTGTAAGCTTTATATAATGTGAAGATTCTTTTGTTGAAGTATTGTAGTTGTGTATTTATGGTGAGAATGACGACGTAGATGTAATTTTCTTTTCTTTTCCTTTTCTTTTCTTTTCTTTCCTTTTCTTTATTATTATATTTTTTTCTTTTCCTTTTTCTTTTAAAAAGGGAAAACTCATGTTCCCTAGTTTCCCATAATTTGGGGCTCGACAGTCTCACTTTGGACAAATTTTTAATGAAAACATAATTGATATTCATTTAGACGTTCCGATGGTCAGTATATCCTTACCGGCCTAGAGCCGGGGCTATTTGTTAAGGATGATTACGCCTCCATTGTTAACACGCCCTTCCATGATGACTATGGTCACTTTTCATGGTAGATGGTCTAGGATGTTGGGGTGCATATGGATCCCCAGGCTACATCATCTCATTACTGCCATTGCGGATGCGACGAGAAAACTTGTTGGTAACATGGAGCGGATATGTCTATTACGACTAGTTTTATCTTCCACTAGTTTTATAACACCTTGGAATTCAGTATCATCCCGAATACATCACTAAACACCCAATCATATCAAATAAATAAATAAAACATGCCACATAGTTGTTTTTATTGAAAACTAAGTACGAATGAAACAAATCCAATAGGCCTTATTATAATATATTTAGGCTTACAATTTAATTCTAAAACAATTTAAAAATATTACCACAGCCAATAGCCTACAACTGTCAAGAAACATAGGTAAAAATACTAATAATGTAAAATAATTGACCATCAACGTCCGAGTGAGCTTCGAATCTTTCCTTGACTTGATTCCTATTATCTCTGGTACCTGTTCTTGCTTGACATTTTTGTAACGCCCTAGAAATTCCATACTAAACTTTTTGACGCTTTATTTGTCTTGCATTGTAGTTGCATTGGTGTTAGCATGTATATATTGTGGTGCTATCTTTCTTATGACAGATATATAAATTAGCATGTGTGGGCTTAGTATGGTGGGCATAGCGTTGTTGCGTAGAGTATAGCGTGAGGTTTAATAGTGAGAAATATGTGGTTTTGGCCTTGAAATGCTTTGGAGTTTGGAACTTAGTGTTGGGGTTTAAAACATGGCATTTGTGGTCATAGTATAGCCTTTCATAAGGTGGAATGAGTTTTGAAGAAGTTGGTAGCAGCTAAAATTTTTGAGTTTTGGCCAAATGCCTTTAAAAATTTCTAAAAATTTCAAATGGCACGATTGTAGGTTCTACTATTCGCACGGTAGCTTTCTGTCGTCCAAACAGTGGAACCGTTCAAACAGTATCTTTGTGCCATTCGAACGGCAGTGTCGAGTGGGGCCCAATCACTTTTCTCCCCCTTCTGTTTAGTCAATTTCAATTTTCCTCATTTTCCATCATAGAAAACAAAAGAGAGAGAGAGAGAGAGAAGACTCCATTGTCTTCAACCCTAAAGCTTTGGTTGATCTAACTACGGAGCTTGGTTATGAGTAAAATTTTGATTTTTTTCATCTTCGTATCGTAAAGATCATTTCCACATAAGTTTTTCTATCTCTCTCGTTCGTTTAATTTACCTCAATTTCGTGCACTTCTTATATGTGAGATTTTCTTTGATATTGTTATTGCTCGAGAGGAGTAGAACAACTTTATGTGCTGGTATATAACAATTTGATTTCATTTGCTAGACCAACTCGAAGGGGGAAGAAGAGGTGAATTTGGGGCTTTTGCATAGGAAGTCTTAAGTTGACTTCTAGCATCTTTCTAGGTACAGTAGTGAATGAAATTTAAATATAAAATTGTCGACATTATCAGTTTATAAATGTGATGTGTATATTTGAATGTATGATGTGTGTGTGTTGAATTTGGCGTGATGGAAACTTCTACTAGGTGTAGTACCCTCATTGTGATTTGACGTGATTAATACGTCACATAAACATAAAAATGGTATAGTAAATATGGCGTGTTTAGATACATTGTATAGGCATAACATAGACGTGGCATTGACGTAGTTGTAGGCGTAGTTAATTGGCATAGAGTTTAACATGAATCTCTTGTACGTGAAGCTATATATTTTTCATGTTTATTAGCAGAGTTATTATTCATGTTTACATGCGTAATTGTAACTTGTTTAATTGCGTAGTTTAAGTTGCATTACATGGTGTAATATGAACATTGCATATCATGATAGTGGAAGTTTTGAAAGAAAATATGTGGAGTTGATTCGGGCCATAAAAGTATTGATTTTATAAAATTACGAAGAAGCAACGAGGTCATGCAGCCTTATCGTAAAAGACAGGAAACCAAATCTAGGATCTCCATTAATTGCGTCACACTGTGAGTGGCAGGTCAATGAAGTCTTTGGTTGCATCATACTGCGAGTGGCAGACCTTTGTGATTTATATGCATGGAGATAATAGTCCCAAAATATTTTAGCATCAGTACGGGTGGGTGTGGGTGTGTGTAAGTTGGCGTAAGTCGCATTCATGAGCATAATTACATTTATGTCATGATATTCATATATGTCATATATATTCATCTATGTACGTATAGTTTAATCTCTCTTTTATCGTAAAGTTACTTGGCAAATCGTATATTTTTCATTTTTTTTCTTCCTATATATATGCGTGGTTTTATAGGTGTTGAGGCGGGCTCAGACCATCCATAGGTTAATGCTTCTATTGTGACTTTACATATTTTGGCGCACATATTTAGCGCCTTCATTTTATGT
>MKEJ01035440.1:0-10452 GCA_001753735.1 Embelia ribes
AGTTTACTTATGGCTTGATAATATGACACCTTGGATTCCTTTTGGAATTTGGGTTGTCACACGTAGCCTGCCAACGTGTCAGCTCGACGGTATCCAATGCCTGCTCGTCAATATCCGCCTACACACGCCTATCCACACACAGCTGGGGTGCTACAATCAATCGCCCTTAAAGAACACGCATCTTTGTGTGGCCCCATACTTTCGGTTGGGTATTGGTTCTGATACCACTTTTAATGATCCGTGAACCCACATAATACAATATTGTTCGCATTGGCAAAGTTATACGTGCAGTGCTGAAATTTTCCACGGAGGCTACTCATCCTAAGATTGCTCCAACATGAGCATGTTTAACTTTGGAGTTTCAAACAACTCAATTCATGCACGACTTTAAAACATGTTATATTTAGTATATTCACATTCTTACTTGTATAGCACGCTCCCATCCCTCACACAGGCGATGTGGGACAAGTGGTTGCTCACTTTCGATACTATGGTAGCTCGCCCAATATGGTAGCCTACCAAAATACCAGCTCGATAACATCCTATGTTTGCTCGCCGATGTCTATCCATACACTCCCTTCCACGTACAACCGGGGTACTACAATGGCCCAAAGTTTTTGTCCAACCCAATTCCCGGAATTTGCTTACTTGCCACTAAAAATATATAAGTTCCAACTTTTACACCCACAATGTATATCATCATTATGGATATGGAGGTTTGGTTAGAAATATTTGATCCATTACATTATAAATGTCTCAGAATCCTGATCAATTGTATCACTTGTATTGAGCAATTGTACCCTTCTAACCCTCTTAAATTGATTGTTGAGGTTTGTAAATGATTGTCATAATTTAATATTTGTATGTATGTATATTTGAAAAAACTTATATTTCCAGATAAATAAAGTACTTAATGAAAGCTATCTTATTTTTTTACATGTTTTGTATTATACACATGTAATTTGACCATTTTCAAGTTCCTAAAACATATCTTAAATAAATATATTATACATGTTTTATGAACTTTATAATATAAATTATACTATACCGATCTTTGGAGCACACTTTTAATAATAAAAAAAAAAAAACTGTAGTAACACACAACGGTATCGAAGAATATTTTATGTCATAACGTACTTTACTATTATGCATATAAGTGGACTTTATGAAATTATCATTTAGAATATTGTTTTGGAACAATGTGTGTTAATCTCTATGCAGAAGCTTTTCAGAGCTTATATCTTTACATTAGTTTGACTGAAGTAGAAAGTCAATGTGGGAAAGCTGGTTAAAGCCATTGCAGATCCTTATTTATTTCACTTAATAAGTTAATTTAACATTTTTCTATTTCGACAAAATAATAAAGACCTTTATCGAAGAGATTTAATCACTGTGAGGATATGTGTACAGTTGAAGTGTCAAGTCCCGAATCCCGGAGATCCGGAGACGTGATATATTTTCTTTTTATTAAAAAAAATGTAGTTTTTTAAGAAAATGGAAAACACGTTAAACCATCACTTTTGCTAACATACATCTACAACATTCACATTAGAATGCGAATAAAAAGAAATATACATATAGCCTGTCAATGTATATAATAATAACAACGACAATATGAATAAAAGTAAACATCCTGTTTACAACATAATAGCAAGCGAAATGCACGTCAACATATAACATATTACATCGTGTTCTAGCCCGAATATAACTTGCCATTCAAGGCTACAACAAGCGGTAATATACATAATAAAGCAACACATCGAATTCCATACAACTAAGCCTGGATGAATAATAACAATAAGAATGAGGCCAAACAAAAATAAGTCAAAAGTAAGGCTATAATAGTCAAAAGCATCTACAATAATGCACGTTTGAGCAACTCTTAAGGACGGCCCTAACCAATTTCAGCACCTGCAACACATTATATACAAAGATATGCAAAAAGAAGAATGTACGAGTTGAATTACTAAATAATATAATAACGTAGATGCTAAGTGATGCATCAAATGTGTAAAAGTACTCTAACAACATATTGCAATGCAATGCAATGCAACACACGCACATACATACCCTATACGACACCACTATACCTGCGATGACACTAAACAAGGATGGGACAAGTATATTATTACTTTTAAAACAAAGGGACTACTTCGTAGACCTTTGCATTGATCCGCTGCCAGCCACGATGCAATCAAGTCTTCAATAATTTGCCACCAGCAGTGATGCAATTATTGGTGTTCCCTGCCCAGGTTTTCTGACTTTCACAGTAAGGCACCAAGCCTTCTCTTTATAATTTTATTCCGACATATGAAAACGTTCGACACTTGTCCCGAAAAGAACATAAAAGGACTCAACCCCTTTATGAATGCAATGTGACATTTTAATTTTATTCTTAAAATCGTTTCAAAGATTGTACATTAAACAACACCAACACATCACATTTCCCACATCAAAGCTTCGCTTTTAAACATCACGTTTGAATTCATTTAATTTCACATTTTATTCCGAAAAAGCCACCTTTCAAATATTAGAAAAGAATTTCACGCCATATTCATGAATGCGACATATATGCATAATTACGACAAGCTACATTATACTTATATATGCTTGAAATCAAAACATTAAAGGCATAACAAAAGAAATTAACGTAACAAGCAAAAACCAAACATAATCTAAAACATGTTACAATATTGAAGCACACACAAAGAATCGGGCTTATATTTTTATTTTATATTCTACTCGTGCCTTTCTAGCGTCAAAAACTCCTAACAATGTCTCAACTTCAACCCGACAAACTAAATATAAACCTTTCCGAATGATTCTAACTATCAGCTTCGAATCAAATCCAACCTATACATAAAAAAGAGGAGTTTGATGATTATTATACTTAGGATTGATTCCCGTAAGTAATGAATTACATTGAGATCAAACAAAATTCAAATATATATATATATATTTGAAGGCCGGACCGGTCTACAAAAACTCAGACTAGTCGGTAACTTAACAAAGGAAACTTGGACCGCTCCTTATATTCGTCGGACCGGTACGAAGTTTGTATAATTTTTCCAGACAAAACAGAACACTTCATGGACTGGTCCATACTTCCCCGAATCGGTCTGAGCTTCCCGAATCCATTTTTTCTCAAAAACAATCTCGATTTGCAATTGTAGAAATCCAAAAAATTCTAATTCAAAGTTACAATGAAGTACAACAATTCTCGTACCTTAAAAAATGAAAAACAAGGCACAAGATTCTCACGAGATCAAACACCAGTCAAATACCAAACCGACCTCCACTTTGCCACTGATTTGTTCTAACAAATGAGTTTGGATCGTCACAAACCTGAAGGAAAAAATGATCACCACGACGTAAAAAATAAGAAAGAAAATTTTATTTCAACGTACCATAATAACACGAAAATCAAGACAAAATAAACGAACGAGATACGAAACAAGACTCACCTCAAATTGAAGCTCTCGCAACAAGGAAGCCAAATATGTAAAAATATTTGATGAACAATCAACCGAGCTAGATTATTCAAGGCTTGAAAGTTTGGAACTGATACTCACACACTCACCACACTCTTACTCACTTACTCACTCACCTCTTATACACACTGGTCAACAAAAACGAAAGGGTAAAAAAGAAAAAATAGACTTGAGTCTCGTATGCCCCACTTACACACATACTATATATACTACACACATAAACATATTATGCTATATAAATCTAAATGTAACATATAATCAACATCACTTAAATAAATAATAACATTATTTATTTAAAAACGAAAAATTTACTCGGAATTTTCAAGACGTTACAATAGGGACTAGTGTGAGCAAATACCACAATTTAGGGACTAAAATTAATATTAACCAAAAGAAAAAGAACAATTGCAAATTTAACATCACTAGAATAATTGCTAGAGAAAACAATTGTTTTTGCAATATCACTTCATAGAAATTGGACTTGTTCACTTGAAACACTAGCCTTACAGATATTATATAACATTTTGCAATATAATAAGACAGATACAGTACTGTGATAGATTAAATGATTTTAAACATGCAATTTATTTTCTAATTTGACATAATCGTTCAAGCCTTAAAATTTAGAGTCTACACGATCCGGATCGGATCGGTTCCACCTCAAATCCAGAACCAATTCAATTTAAAATAGTTCTTATTTTTCAGAACCGAAACCGGCTTGCAAAATTTCGGTTCGGTTCGATCATCTATGATTCAGATTAGATTCAGTTCTACGAGTATGTTCCAAGATTTATTCTGAACTGATCTAATCAACTTTTAAAATCTTACCAAATATAGACATTATGACAATGTGCATTAATTACGTACAAACTTTATACATAACTATCATGTCAATAGATATTAATTAAATATAAACTTTGTACCAAACTATCTATTTATAGAAGCGACTTTACCAAAATAATGAAACATTATAAGATAACTTCTTATAAAACAAGAACTTTTACTGGTACTTTTTTCCCGTAGCAGGCATCACAATGGTACTTTTTTTCAAATAAGAATTTTAATAGCTTCTCCACAAAACAAGCATCTTCGTAAGTTTCTATACAAAACGAGCAATTTCATAGATTTTCTTTCTAAAATAAATATTCTGACCTTATGATGAATACATTAGTTATATTTTATATATTTTTTACGCAAGTATGCATGTATAATATATATAAAATAATTTATTTAAAATTGGTCCCAATCTAAGCCTGCGTCCAGATCGAACCAATCCAAACTTATATTTGGATCAGTCCGGTCCTATATTACATTATGTTAATCCAGGGCTTAGCTTAAAAATCACAATTTTGGACAGATCGGTGCCGGATCGATAAAATACCAATTCGGATGGGATTTTATCGGTTCTGCTATGGCCGGTTCTGAATCGGTTTTCGGTTTTTTTTATGCAATCCTACTTAGAGTTCCAATAAATTGGGATCGATTAAATGAAATCATAACAAGATATCGCTAGAATAATTATTAGAGAAAACCCTGGTTGTCCATCACTACCGATTGGGTTTGTTCACTGAAAACTCTAGTCTCTTGAAAATTATATAACATATTGTAATAAAATACGACAGAAATAGTATTATAACATACCAAATGATATTTATTGTAAGTTAAGTAGGTATACAAACTTAAAATGGGGGTAGGTCAAAAACAGAATAATAAAGTTGAAAATTCCCACCCCCTTCCTACAGGTCAATTTTTTGATCCTACTTTAGTAACATATATCAAATGTTGTTAGGGGTTTATATTAATATATCACTTTTTTGAAATTGTGGTAATGGGTTGCTCGAGATTACTTTGGATTTGCTTGGTTGCATACTTGAAGTAAAAAAAGAAAGATTTTCTCAAGCTATAATAAAAGCTAAATGTATTTAATTTGAAACTTCTAATTCTTTATGTCAAAATATTGAAATAACCAACTTAAAGAACCGACTCCATTTAAAAAAATTATAATGCACACCAACTATTTTAAGAGAATAAAGAATTTGAGCTTAAAACCAAACATAAATTTTCCAATTTCAGCCCTTCAAAATTGCGAAAAACAGTAGGGGGGAAATGAGGGAATGTCAAAAAGCAGTTCCAAAAAGCTAAAAGCTCAAAACAACTGTGATTCCAGTCCAATAAGGTTGCCGAGCAATTCAGCTAATACACGCACATATGAAATAAAATATAAATAGACAAAAAGAATGTCAAATTCAAAAGTTATTATTGATTACCCACAAAAAAAAAAAAAAAAATCAAAAGTTATTTTTTACCAAACTCAAGGTGGTCACCTATCAAATTTACTATAAATAGCAGATAGAGCCCTTGTTAATTTTATGCATTCCCATCTTTGCTTTCCTTTTAGTATTGCTTTCTAAAGTTTCTCAAAAAATGGGATTATTATCTCTCACCGCCTTCAAATTTTTACTTGCAATATATATTCTAGCAAAAAGTCCGAGCGAGGCAGCAACGTGTAGCGATTGTTTCACTCATTCTCGGGCAGCTTATTACCCCGATTCTGACGAGAAGGGAACAGAAAGTAAGGACTTGAACTCGATATTGCGGCATTTTTATATATGATACGTTAGTTTTATGTTCATGTACGTACCTGTGAAAGTATGACCCAACAATTCGCATTTGAACAAGTTTTTACTGCCATACTTTCCTTTTTTCAAAAAACATAAAATCTATTTAAATATGTTGCATAGTATTCGTAATTTCATATTTTCACAAAATCACAAAGGAGCCAAACTCTATGGTTTTAACATTCAGCTGGGGCATGTGGCTTTGGAAGCTTTGGAGCAACGATCAACGGTGGGGACGTTTCAGCTGCTTCTGATCTCTATCGCGGTGGCGTCGGATGTGGTGCTTGCTACCAGGTGAATATAGAATTTCCCTACCAATAAGGGGAGGAAAAAAACAAGCAAACAATAGCAAGCAAATATTTATTGAGAAAAGTTTAAGTTCTAAATGTTTTTTTTTCTTTACTGTCGTGTCGTAACGATGAAAGGTGTTATCTGTTTCTGTAGGTAAGGTGTACGAACAGCAACTATTGCTCGGACAAAGGCGTCAGCATAGTTATAACTGACAGCGGCAGTAGTGATAGAACTGATTTCATTCTGAGCAAGCGAGCTTTTGGTCACATGGCTCAGACTACAGATGCCGCAGCATCTATACTCGCCCTTGGTGTAGTTGACATTGAATACAGACGGTATAATATTCCACGTATGTGTACATATATACACAACTTAGGTCACAGTTACTAACGCATCGATCATTCTCCCACTTTTTCTTACAGTGTGTCATGCAGCTATCCGAGCAAAAATATAACAATTAAGATCGACGAGAACAGCAATTACCCTCATTACCTGGCATTTGTCATCTGGTATCAGCAAGGGAAAAACGATATCACTGCCGTGCAGCTCTGCGAGGTAATTTCTCATCCCACAAAATTAAAAAACAATAATCATATTCAATAAAAGAAAAATATACACCCTTTGCAAAAATAAGCAGTATCAAACAATTTATTTCACTACATATTCATAGGCTTGCAAATGAGCTGAGTCCAGCCGAGCCGAATCTTAGCCTGTTTAGGCTTGGCTTGTTGTTTTAGAGGGCGTGCTCGGGTTCGGCTTGTTAACTTTACAAGCCTTAATTTTTTTGTTCAGGCTTGGCTCGTATGAACCCGAGCGGAGTCAAGAACATTTTGATTCTTTTAGATCGATAGATATTACTTATTATTTATCTATTACATAATAAAACATCATTAAATTGAGTCCCTTATAAAAATGTCAATAAACCACATACTAGCGTACATATCAAATAATCACAATATTATCTAATTTTTTCAAATTAATCTTATAAATATGAAGGGATAGAGTAAAAAAAATGCATTATTCAAGTAATAAGACACGGTTTTCAAAATTTATTAGATTCAATGTGAACTATATGTATGCGTATGTAAACTAACAACTCTAATTTAAAATATATGTATAAAATACATGAATGAAACGAACCTAAGCCCTTAGCAAGCCAAGTCAGGAGTTGTTCAAACTTGGGTTGTTTATCTAATGAATCATATTTTGTTGTTCAGGCTCTGATCATTAACTAATTGAACGAGCTGAGCACAGGCTTGTTCATGAACGGCTCATATTATTTGCATCCCTACATATTCATAGTACAAGATTCACCATTTCTTGGCACTAATATACTAATTTTACATTTGCAGACCAAAACTTTCGTGTGCAAGTTACTGGATAGAAGTTATGGAGCAGTATGGACAACGTCCTCACCGCCAAGTGGGCCCCTGTCGATTAGGATGCTATTTAGCAACGATGATGATGACGACGACGAGGAGGCATGGGTAGTTCCGGTTAATGACATACCCCAAGATTGGAAACCAGGGAATACTTATGATACAGGAGTGCAAGTGAACTAAGAGATTAAAAACAGGCCAAATATTTTTTGTTCCTATAACAATCCACTGCAGCAATAAAGAAAACCCTCTGTGGGTGAAGATATAAATTTTTTCAATTATGGTTTGTATTTGACCTATTAGAAATTAGGAAAAGCTTTGAGAGGTTCTTGACTGTAATAGTTGTACCGTTAAACGTTAACTGTCAGTGTTTCTCATAATTAGCATTCTTCAATAATTGAAATATAATGAAATTTTTTTAGCAAGGAATGGGCTCGTACCTTTCCGTAGCCTTATCCCCGATCGATACTCTGTGCCTTCATATCCTGCAAAGCGTAAACATACAAAATCCAATAAAAGAATATCTCAAGAATTTATCAAACATAGCGAGAATCTAACAAATAATAACATTTCCAAAAATTAATAATAAATCAAACACATGTATAGACTGAATCCATATACTTATCAAGAAGTATAATCCTACCCGTACAATGACTGCAGTAATATAGAGGTATCAAAAATACGGTAAATTTAACAGAAGTGAACAAAAGAGAGCGGAAGTTGACACGTAGAGTCTCTGTGAAATAAAGATCCTTCCTCTGCCTAACATGACAGTTCTTTTCGCTATACAGAAATCACAAGACCACCTTAATAAAGTCGCCGATTTTTCTGGGTGGAACTTATCATCGCCTACTGCAAGTTCGGAATATTAAAAGCTCTGATCATGAACTTTCTTCTTCCGGACACACTTTACGTATCAGCAACAGACCACAGATACGCTCCTCTTTCGGTAGCCTGCTTCTCATTCATTCCCTTGAATAGCTCCTTTTCATAACCTAGGAGAAGCAAAAAGACAATAATTTTCGTGTTAGCCAAAAATATATCTGAAGACCATAGAAATCATTCATCGGTACAGTTTATTGTTTCCATAACCTAGTAGAAGCAAAAAGATCAATAATTTTCTTGTTAGCCAAAAATATATATGAAGACCATAGAAATCATTCATCAATCATCATTACAGTTTATTGTTCTCCCTTGAACTTTTTCTTTTTAAGATCATCTGGTACTGCTAGGGAAAAAAAGACGCCAAGTTCCGTTTTATATTTATAACATCCGCTTATTTATACGAGGTAAACAGTGAGTTTCTTTTTACCTTTCTTTTGTTAGATTTTAATATGACAATTAAGTTTCGCTGGCTCCTGAACGTTTTAAGGCTGCATTTAGTCATGGTTCTAAAAACAGCTCTCTGTTTCTGAAAACAAACATTAGAAAAACTACATTTGGAGGATTGATTCTCGAAATAAATAGAGAGAACTATAAGATACAAGAATACAACAGATTTAGAGACCTTTAGACACCAACCGAAAGATAATTTCATTGGCTTCAAAAACCAATGTTGTGTGTGTGACGGGAAAAAAAAATAAAAGGTAGTTTAAAAATTTTCCATCCCGAGACGAGCAAGAATGAGGACAGGGATTATACAGAAACTAACAGAAACATAAGATAGTTTTTGATGGCAGAAGAGTTAACTGTGAATACCAGTACTACGATCAACGCCATCCATCCCAGTGTCTACCAGGTTTGATCCCATAACGATTTGGTGCAGCATCTAATCCTCGCCTTAACCAGCTATGACTAGGAATGTCCTGAGAGATCATAAACCCTGATTCTTTCATCTTCTCATCATCTCCCAGGTCCGGTAGAACAGGTTCAAATCGCTTTTTCTGAAACATGCAAAGAAATATCATGAAGTCACCAGAAAATTAATAAAGGCAACATCAATAACCCCCAGAATCAAATCTTCATTCACCTTCACCAAGTGTACCATTGGATCTCCCAATCTAAGTCTGTCCTTTAACATCCTGTCTAGTTCTGGATTATCCCTGCGATATAAAAGATATGAAAACAAGGTAAACATAAAAGACACTTGCACTTTCTGGTAAACGAGCTGTACACTAGCATACAAGAAGGAGAAACGTTAAAGAAAAGTTGACCACATGAGGCGCTCCAAAAGATATCTAGAACCATAAAAAATGAAGGAAAAAAAAAAAGAAGAAGAATTGAGCCATGGTATAGGTGTAGACACGTAAATTTTTCACAAATAAAAACAAATCATGTGTACTGCAAAATCAATACAATTTTAGTTATCCTAACTATTTGAATAAAAATAGGATAATTAATAATTGTATGGAAGTGTTTAAAATAAATATAAAATGATACATTTCTATAAATGAATAAGGAAATGATATATCTTTAATAAATATATCTTCCAGAAGAATAAATGAAATGCATCATTATATCTTTTCTATAAATCTTTTATGAAGATTATAATACGAAAATATTGCGGAGAGGAGAATCTATCAAAATTATTTCTTCCTCTGCCATTATAAATAGAGACCTTGCATCTCATTTTGGTAACAATACAACTCTCCGATAAAGAAGAGTTCTGAAAGAGAGCAATTCTAGAGAAAGAAACTCTAAAAATTTGGAGCAATTCAAGATGAAGAAACTCCA
>MKEJ01035467.1:9994-25669 GCA_001753735.1 Embelia ribes
CTCAGTTGGTACTTGGGCAGGAGTTTGCACCAAATGGTAAAGGTTCGAATCCTGGCAGCCGCAGTGTGAGATTTTCACTTCCTCGGGAGGGTGGGTCCTTGTGGGCACCAGGCACTGGGCCACCTGTCTAGGAGACCGCTGGGTACTCTGACTTACATCCTCCACATGACCCTTAGGACGGAGGTCGTGGGGGCGCCCAAGGTGAGCGATTTTACCTTTTTGCACCAAAAAATAGAGAACTTTTGGATAATAGTATTAAAAGTGTGTTAGGTAGCAAAAGAAAAATAAATCGTTAGAAGTAGTAAAAATAGTTGGTATTACCGTAAAGCATGAAAAAAAATGCAGGTTTTTCCGGGGCAGGGGGAATCAAATTTTGTACTTTCACAAAAGCGTAAATATTCTCTTGAAGGTGTGGATAACTATTTTTTCTGTTGCAACAACTAAAGATTTTACCTTAAGGGGGAATACAAAAGTATAATATTTATGTGTCAAACAAACAACCCCATTGGATACAGCCCCAACGTATTGGCAGCCCCAAGTCCCTAACGGGATAACTAGGGTGGGTTAAGATGGAAGAAAGCTCCACCAAATGACGCTATAAGCTGATAAAAAATTTTAAAGTAAAACTAAAATTTAATAATAACATTTTCATTGCTTATGATTATTATATGACTTACAAAGTTATTTTTCTCTGTGATATTAGTTACTCTGATTTTCGTTTCTGCGTGGTGCAGGTTACATACAGAGACCCTGAGGATGCATGGATAGAAAACATATGAGAATCAACGCATTTTAATTGAGAAAGAGATCACGAATTCTTACACATCGTCATCGACCTGGTACGCGTTTCTAATTTTGAGCTCAGTGGTAAAATCTTCTGTCCATGTTATGCTCAACTTTATCACTCCAGATCAGCTTGCTTTGGCCTCCACCTCCACCCGATGAAAATGAAAGCGTCTGCATGAATAATAATGTGGTTAGACACGAAACATAAACAAAATGGAAACCGGAAGTGGGATTTACATAAAAGAAGTGAATGAAATGGATGCATAGCAGAAATATTACTCAGGAACAAAAAAAAAAAAAAAAAGGAAATTTTAGGAAGTCAAGCTGTCAACATAGTTGCGTGCTAGAACTCAGAGAAAAATTGAGATGAAAAAGTTTAGAAACATGAGAAAAGTGAGAAAAGTATATTTCTCGATATCTAACAGAAAATGCAGGACATTGTAACATAATCCCACAGTAAATAATTGACAAACTCATCATGTATTTAACAGTCTACCTACCCGTCGTGCCCTCTTATCAAGCGGGGTACATACTGGAAGAGTGGAAGGTATCGTCTTCTCTTTCTTGGAAAAGGCCGGCGGCTGTGAAGATCTTCTTTGCCTCTTCGGTTCATTGATCTTTTTAGAAGTCTTTGTGTTTCCCCCTTGATACTTGTAAAAATCGAGAAGAGACGGACTTCTCCTCTTTGTGCCCTTCGATATGTTTTTCGAGAAAGGGGAAAAAATGGGCGACATGTTAGGCGGAAGGGCCTGCTGGCGCAATCTGCTCTTTTCCCTTATCCTGTTTAGAAACTCTATCGTCCAAGGTGATCCTTGCTGAGGTTGAGCGGATAGAACTGCGTTTGCCAGAGCTGATCCACTCTGTTGTTGCGTACACCTCTCTCGAACTGACTGGCTGGGAAAATAAGTAGCTTCTATCTGTTCTGAACATTCCTCTGAAAGCTCACCTTGGTGCTTTAGGGGCAATTTATTTCTTGTGAAATCTGGATTTGTATGTTTACTCGAGCTTTGCCCCTTATCATCAATGTTATCCCACACATTGAATTTGGAGCTAATTTCAGCAGAAGTGGGAAAAATATGAAGGTGGCCCCCGCTACATGACAATCTTCTTGCTGTTCTAGAGTTCCCCAATGAGGTATATCTATCAGTCTCGAACCCCAAACCAGAAAGATCCGTTGGTATAGAAGAGAAATCATCTACTGTGGGAAAACTATCATTAATATCGATAACTTCACCTCTTGAGTCCTCATTTGGGTTTCTAGACTTTTTGTTGAAGTCCAGATTAAACTTGTCCAACAAAGAAATATGACTTGGTTCTTCAGGACCAAAAAGTTCCTCATCAAAAGGCCAAGTACGCTTTTTCATCTCATAAGATGTGGATGTTCTTGGCATTTGTGAATCAATATGCTTGCTTACTCTCAAAGGGGTCGTCATGGGGGCCACACCAGCAGCTCTTGTGCCTTGTTTTCTGTGAAACGGTGAATCACTGCTGAAAATACCAGTTTCTTGATTCTCATCAAAATTTTCATCTCCCCACAATATCCAATTATCGTATGACTTTGAAACTTTAGGGTGGTTCCGCCTATCATCGCCGAATTGTTTTAATAACTCAAAATTAAATAAGTCATCCTTATCAATGTCGGTCTTATGAGGACTATGACTGTATTGTACCTTTTTCATAGATTCTGGCTTGCAGTGATGGCTCCTAGACTCAGGAGCTGAGGAAGCTGAGGAGCAGTCAGTCATTGCAGATCTAGTATCCTCTCTCTCCCCATATTTGCATAAAGTGCTTAACAACCGAAAACTTTCATCTGGAACATGATATTTCTGAATAGCACGAAGTCTCCGCTCATTTGACCACTCGAGGAACTCAACAAGAGTACCCCCTGAGGACAGTATTGCATGAGCTGAAAGAGGATTTAATGAGGGAAACGAAGTAAGAAAAGATTCTGCAAGGGTTTCTGATTCAGGCATTTTAGGATAGATGTGCCTAGTTAACTTGGCGGTAGATTCAATACATTTTAGTATAATCTCATCAGTCAAATCGGAAGAATGCGAGAGCAGGAGTTGCAAATCCATTCTCAAGTTAAACGCTGCAGCATAAAGTTCGTCTGAAGATTCCATAACAGCGGAGAGGAAATTACTTTCCCCCTCAAAGACCTGAAGAAAAAAAGTTAAAAGTAATAACTTTTATTAGAAATGAACTAGAGATGATACATATTTGAAAGACAAAAACCAAATAGTTTCTATTTTTCTTAAACAAAATGTCCCCTAACTCCAAAATCTACTGCTGAGTGCAGAACAAATGCTAAGTAGCTTGAACCTTAAATGACAAAGGCAAGACAATTACCAAAATGCAGCAGCTGAAGCTGAAGCTCAAAGAGGTCAAGATATTAGCAGCAATATTTTCAATGCACAAGAGTAAAGATGAAGAAGCCTCATCAGGAGCTGTTGCTTTTTCTCTGATATTTCCACAATCATACCACACCAAGCACATCGCAGCACTTATAATGACATCCACAGGAAACTTCAAATCTCGCTCAACAACTTGTGCTCCTCGTTTTTCCATTGCAAGAATCTTTTGATAGGTGCTTCTTCGGGATATTATCATTTCTTTATTCAAATTTTGTGTGTTGACTATGATCAATGTATCTGGAAATGAAGAAATGTCGCCAGGATTTCGCTTCGGTTCCTCTGCTGATGGTACATTTGGCATGTTCTTAGAAACTTGCTCTGATTCGGTAGTGAACTGTACATCCTCATGGCTTGAAGATCCCATATGATACTTCTCCTCACAAGGGATAAAATTTAATAGTTTTTCCAACTCCTGCTAGGTATCATCACCGTCATCAATTTGAAGCCAAATAAGACTTTCGAAAACTTCATGACAAGGCTAAACACCAGTCACATCATGGATAAGAGTAGAAAAGCTACTACTTGACCAACTCTTCCACAAGCCATACATTATAAATTTACATTGGTTAGCCAGATTAGCAATATCATGATTCTGCCTATTGGCCTCTCGAACTTCAAGTTCCTCTGTAAGAACACTTGCTAATATATATCTCAACAATCAAACAACAAAGTAAAGACCATGCAAAGGTGCACAAAAAATTTCCATCTTTAAATAGTTTGTCCTACTTCATGTCGTGAAAAGTACATAGCACAGTGCTAAACTTACTCTGCATCTTTAAAAATTTAGTATCACCAAGAGCTAGACTCCAACTTTGGTTCCATATAGCCAACCGCAAATTCTAGATTTCATTAGACTATGAATCACAAAAACATCTCCAACTACTAACAATGGTCAAATTTAGTAGACTTTGGGTCTAACCAACAACCATGGCATAATTATTAGAATTGCCTAGCTATTTCTGCAAAGAACAATAATAGTCGGACTAAAAACAAAAAAGGGCACATCTGTTGAGAAGAGAAAAGAAACCCTTTCACACATTATCAAGTTCAAGAAACTTGCCGTTGGAGAGGAAGTACTGCAGGGCATGTCAACACCTTCACAAAGTGCTTTTGTTGCACTGGATTCCTCAAGTTCCAGCTTGAAGAAATGCAGACCAGGGAAGCCAAGTGGCTTAGGGAAAATCGTTGATACTCTAGATGAGCTGCATGGACCTCCATATTCCAAGACAACACTGAATTTATCAAATCGGAATGATGCTGAAATATGCCTTGAAGAAAAAATGGAAAAAAAAAAGTAAGTGGCTTCTTTGATAGACACTATCAGAATATCATGCAGATTGGAAGAGAAAAAAATGAAGAAAGCCTTAGAGAATTAAGGTATCATATAAATCATCCCAGCTTTCAGTTCCAAGAGTAGTAAGCTCCAATTTCTACGTAAAATTTTCCTCATGGACACAATCCAAATCTGAAACACTTGCCATGGGTTGGTAAATAGTATTTTACTACATTAGATATGAGAGAGATGATCAAATACTCTAAATGTCCAGAAATAGAAATGGGTCAAAGTTATCTGCATATAAGCAAAACTAAAAAGAAAACGTAGGAGAACAGAAATTCGACATGCATTACTGTCTGCTGAAACATAGGCAAGTATCTAGCCAGAATGGAAACAGAAAAAGAAATGAGTTAACATTCGAGCAAAGCTGAAAAAATGAATCAGAAAGGAAAGTTGCCAACTTGCCATGCATTACTCTCAGCAATAACAAAAAGCAAGAACCTTACTGCCTCGTCACTGACAAATCTACATGACAAGAGAGAAAGAATATGGACTCCGCGAGTAGCAGGCCCTAAATAATACATTGAGAAATTAATGCCCAATTTGATGTATTTTCAACATTTATCAATTTTTCATAGATCCAGAACAACAGTTCACAGTAAGATTGCTATTGAAAGATTGAAAACTTACTCAGTGGATATTAGAAGGCAATCCGAGTGCTGCATAGCCTCCAGAATAGTGCCATAAAGGTCAGGTTGGCTTTTATGTGCGGAAAGACTGCATAGATCACAATACGATATGTGCAATGAAGTTAACAGTCTCTTCAGCGACAGCCAGAAAACTTGGTCAGCCACAATCAAAATCTTCATACCACCATTATTGGTTTGGGATTGCAGAACTGATTGGATAACAGAAAGTGATGGATGAGATGTAGTTATATCTCTCATGTCCTTCGCATGCATATTTTCAATCAAAGTCCGGAGAAAACTAAATTTATATTTCAGGCAATCAAGAACTTGACATAGCTGTTTTAGATAGATATACGCTGCCGGGATGCCAAAGTAACACAAGTACCAAGCCGTCTGTTTGATTGCACATAGAGTAACTAATGCAACCGTGGTATCATCATTATCATCCACACAATTTTTCCGGTCGTTTGCTTTCTTGATCCAATCCATAAGTGTGTGTTTTGGAAGACTAAGTAATGCATTATCATCAGTGGCTAAGCTTGACTTCGGAATCTTTGCCAGCAGGGCACCACCTTTCAAGATGGCTAGATAATTCTTTTGAAAGTTATCAATAAGTTCCAAAACACAACCAGACAAGTAAACTTGGTGCAACTTGAGATCACATGGCTGAGGTTGTACTTTGGCAGTAACGCACGGTGCTATCTGATCGACAGATGGAATTGCCAAAACTGTAGACTCAGTCAGTTTACCTTCGGACTTTATCTCTCCTTCAAGAACCTTAGCAGATGGTTTAGAAATTTTCCCAGCGGCGGCTTCCCGAGGATTCAAGAAAAAATTTAGATTGTCAAATGGCGACATTGAACTGACCAAAGAAGAAATTCTCTCCGCATTTAAGTCTGACGAAATCTCTAGATATCCATGCTTTTGACATTCATCGTGATTCAACCTGCTAGTTGTAAAGTCATTCAGACATTCGCCTGCTGCGGAAATGTCATCAGAACGTACATCTAAGGTTTCCTTGTTATTTTCTATGTGTCCCACATTTGGTGTGGCACTATTAAAAACAAAGTCGAATATCTGCTTTCCATCAACAAAAGATTTCGGATCAATGGAGTATTTGTCTATCTCCAACACTTGCTTCCAACAAGAGGAGTACTTCTCATTGCTATCATAATCTTCCTCCAAAAATTGCCAGTCCAAGTATATATCATCAGAGATGGAAGGAGGCTGAGGCTCCAAAGAAGCTAGTATTTCCTCAACCAATTCATAATGTGAACTTATCCTTCCATAGTCCGAGAGAATAGGAATGGGCAGAGATTTAAAACACTCGTCTATCGGAGTGAGCTCATGACTAACAATCAATTCATTGAAATCCTCAACTAAATCTTCTAGGGGCATCTTTTCACATGTTGCTGCTTCAGAAACTGATGCCAATTTGCAAAGCACATCTTCAAACTGATAGGAAGTGAAATCAAGGAATTGATATTCTTCAAATTTCAAAATTCCCATGGAGATGGATTTATAATCCGCAGTCTCTCCCAGATATGCATGGTTTCCTTCAAGATATGAGAGCTCAATGATGCCAATTAGATCTATTTGTGGATAACTGTTTGAGCATTCCATTGCATTCGGAAAGCTCTTATTTGATGAAGATGGACCTGATATATACTCTAAGATGTCAATGTTTACAGAACCCAATAACTCTTTAGCATCATCTACAACTTCTCCACTATTTACACACACTAGGGTTTCAATTTTGTCAAGTAATACTTCTTCCTCAATACATACGCCATTGGTAATTCCTAAGCTGATTTCATCTACTTCCAAGAGAGGGAATGTGCAGTCACTTAGGTGAGCCTGGTCTAGAACAGGACAAGCATCCTCAAGCAGGAAAGGCTTTTGATCCGTATGTCCATTTGAAGTCATTTCATCAATTAAGTATACTGATTCTAAGGCCTCAGATGGATAATGAAATGCAAGATCTGGCTCAATTGTCCCCTGCAAAAGAAGTATTCATTAACCAGCTGGTTTAGGTTGCACGGAGAGATTGCACTACGAAACATGCAAGCTTAAAGAGAAAGATCAATCTAGCATAGTTGGTTAAAACTATCATTACATAAAAAATTATTGAAGGCTTTCATCCCACATCTCATTATAATGTTTCGAAATCCTATTTTCAATCCAAGCACATGATACAGAAAACCCAAAATATATTATACTGCTAGCAGCATATGAGTACAGAAATAGCAAAATTTTGAAAAGGTCTAAATTGTTACCAGGTTGCCTTCAGCCTCCAATATTTCAGAAAACAGTTCCAACTTCTTTTCGAAGAGGCAACCATTTTCCTACAAGAGAAGAAGAATATATCATAAATGGAACTCAAACATACAGTTTCTGTACATGACATGGATTATACACATGTAGCTTCTTCAATACCATATTGTATTAACAGCCATATATGTTCAGCAGGACACTCTTACCAAGGATATATCCAGCTGTCGCACTTCAAATTCCACCACATCAATACAACTATCCTCATTAGTTTCAAAACTATGTTCACACTTCTCCTGCAATGAGACGGATTAGCTTTACTGAAGATGAAACGCTCTAGATATGATACGATTCGAACAGTTCCATCTTTATGTTGCAACAGATTAAATAAACATTGGAACACATACTCTTGATACCAAACATGACAGTTTCTTCCCAAAACTTGATACCACAATAGAATGATGGAACGAATAGTCCGGAGGAAAAACCTTCAAAGGTTAAGTTAAGACTTGAGACTACATTTGGCTAGACCATAAAAATACTGTTTTATTTTTAATTGAGCATATCAACTCAAATGAAACACAAACATTACTTAAAACTTTTTAGATACTTGGTGTTTGAAATGAAGGTAAAACCAGAATAACCAGAACTAACAAACTTTAAGCAACAACATCATAATTTTTGGTTGGGGGAAACAGAATAGAGCTAGGGAAAACGGAGGACCCAACCTCTTGACGATGCAATGTACCAATGATGCTTAAATTTTCATGAAGACGTCAATCAAAGGCGATAGTGCTAGGATTTTGATTTGATTCAACTTTTAATTTATCAAGACACATTTAATAAATCTTTAGTTTCTCAAGCTAGAACTGCTCAATACAAGATCCTGAGTCAAAACCCGAGCGGAAGATATTACAACAAGCGTAAGTCGCAATATACCATCCAACAAATAATTCCAAGATTTCAATTTGGCTAAAACAAAACATAAGTCACAACATACCAATATTAAATTCCATTCAACTGCTGATTAGTCAATATACGATAAATAGATCCAAAGTTCTATAAATTACAAAATCAATCAATCTAAGATCCTTAGCACAAGTTAGTTACTCGTCATCATGAACATCAAATAATCTGAAAACAAGCTGCAAAGCTCTCCAACAGTAAACTCAGTTCGCTTGACAACTAAAACAAGTTCCAAAATCTAAATCCAATTATTACCAATAGCAAAATTAAATTGAGATTCTCAAACATTGATGCATTTAACAAAATGCTACAATTTTTTGAATCGATTCGCTCACTGCGTTATCCATAAACTGCGGTTCATATATCAGAATCATAGATTCCATAACAAAATTATGAAAACAACTAATGAAAAATAAAAAAAGTACCTCATTGTGAAATAAGTTCTCAAATGTTAATTTATATCCAAAATCGAAATCCAATCTTTACATATAGCAAATTTTAAATTAAGATTCTCAGATGCTAATGAATTTTAACACATCAATGCTACTAAAATTTAACTTTGATTCTCTTGCTGCTTTATCCATAAAATACAATCCATAAATCAGAATCAAATACTCCGGAAACAAAACAAGCTCCAAAATATAAATCCAATTTTCACAAATAGCAAAATTTAAATTAAGATACTCTAATGTCAATGAATTTAACACAAAAATGCTACAATTTCGATTCCATTCGATTCGATTCTCTTGCTGCTGTATCTATCAGCTACGGTCCACAACTCAGAATCAAAATTTCCAGAAAAAAATTAAGAACAAATCAATACCTCACTGTGAGCTGAACAATCTCGATCATCGATGTGTATGAACTTAGGGAGAACATCGGAGAGGAACTTATCGAGAGCATCATTGATCGGTAACAGGTCGAGCTCGAGAGAGAGGTCGAAATCGGAGACGGTGGAGAGGAGGTCGGAGGAGAGGGACGGCGGTGGCGTAGGGAGGTGACGTGGCAGAGGTAGGCGGAGGAAATCTAGGGTTTGGTTTGGGGAGGGGTTGAAGTAGTCGATGCAGAGAAATCGAGTTCGCATTTGGATGGAGCGAGCGAGCGAGCGAGAGCGAGAGAGAGAGAGAGAGAGAGAGAGAGAGAGAGAGATTGGTTGCAAATTGTGATTTGGAGTGAATTTTTGAAAAGCAAAAGGTATATAACGGGTCGTTTTGATTTTGAAATCAGAGTTTGAAGCTCCCGCCAAGTTTAGCGTGAGATTCAATTGTTTTGTTTTTCTTTTGATAATAAAAATAATAATTTCACACTGAAATACAATTGGACTCTGTACGTAAATTATTAGGAGAAAATGCTAATTTTTTATTGTGGTTTGAATTTTTTGCATAAAATCTACTCGTGTTTTGTTTATAACTTAGAATCTTCTCATGATTTTTTATTCTCACATAAAAATTCCACTCCGTCGTTAATTAATGAAAAGTGATGTACACTTGCTTAAGTGTGAGTGTAAGTCCTTATTTTTGCCATTACACATCCAAAAATAATGATAAGTTTTAGAATAATGAGTAATAAAATATTATTTAGTATTAGTAAACATTAAAATTTTAAAATAATGGAGGTTTATGTAAAAAATAAACCATAAGGGTGATTTTGTGCATATTTTCAAACCACAGGTGAGTATTATGTTAATATCCCATATTATTAACCCCATATTAGGGAATCGTTTCTAAATAATTTCCTTCCTTTTAAGGCAGAACTGTGACATGTCTGTGATGCAGATCAACCAAACAGTTAATGAACAAATTAGAACTCGTCACTGGCTCGAATCAGGGTTTTTTATTCGTAAACAAATTGAATCTGAACAGCAAAATAGGGCACATTAAATAACGAATCAAGTTTGAACAACTCAAACTCAGCTCATTAGAGGTTTGTCAAGGGTTCAACTATCACACCCCAAATAGGAAATGACATCGACCATATATCATTGTATATCGCTAGTAATAGCCAACGATATACGTAAGTCTAAAATAAAACTCTTTAATAACACTCAAATTGCTAAATAATAAAATTATACAACTCAAACTTGAAATCCTTGATAATATAATATGACATTATTTTCAAACGTATTTAATAAAATTCAAAACTGTAATTATAACTAACAAACTTTTTATTGAAAATTATCAAATTCTTAGAAAATAGTTTGGCACGCTAATGGAAGTTAAACTCGGTTCCGACTGCACCAATCTGCAATTAGTCAACGAACTCACCTGACAAAACATTAAGCTAAAGGAGTTTAGTAAGCTTAGTGAGTTTAAACTATACCGATACGGATAAGTAATACTTGAGATTCTTTTCAAAATAATTTTGTACAATAAAATTAATAAGATATAAATTTTTGTTGCTATTTTTTATTATTTTATTATTGTTATTCTCATACTATCTTTTATGCGATACAATAAATAACAATTACAATTCAATTAACGTCTTTTCACATATTTTACATTATTTTACATCTTTTCACATATTTTACATTATTTTACATCTTTTCACATCATTTCACGGCAAAATTATCCGTAAGCAACTCAATCACATCATTATGCATATGTTCAAAATTTTTGTATAAACTTAATATAGATTATATATAATAAATTTATTTCACATATTATTTTTTGAACATAATCATTTGTAGTCAACATAACTTTATCAAATCTTGCGTGATGATTATAATACTTTTACATATAGTCCAAAACCACTCATCTAGTGTTGTGGAAATTAAATTATTTATTTTGATAGATTAATTCTCTTTAATTGCAAGGCGTTTTTTTTTTTTAATAAGATAAAGTCTTCCCCTATATCCTATTTCAAAAGACTAAATGTAATACGAGTGTATGAAACTTGTAAGTGAGCAAAGTGGTAGTATAAGGTATTTATACCAGTTTAGGTCTTCTCCTTACATGGTTTTGATAGAAAAATTGTTGGCTATTAACATAATTTTGATTGAAAATGTGTTGTTTGGTAAAACAGTTTTGATTGGAAATATATTGGATAGTAACATAGTTCTGATTGGAAATGCGTTGGTTAGTAACGTAGCTTTGAAAATAATTGTAAGCTCATTTAAGACTAAATAGATGTATATATAGTCAATACTTACTAATTGTATAAGTGAATAGTTTTTACTGGATTTAAATCGGCTCAGGTTTGTTTATTTGTAAATGAATTGAATTTAAATAATAAGATAGGGCTCGTTAAATAACAAGTCGAGTTTGAACAACTCCTAACTCGGCTCGTTAGATGCTCGGACTCACTTGAGTAATTATAAAACAAAAGGATGTAGAATTTATAATTTAAAAACTAAGTTAATGTAAAGTGCGTATTTCATATATACATTGATCAGTTGTTATTAGATTGTAATACTATGACAAATTTATGTTAATATTAGACTTTTTAACATATTTTGTAACCCAATTCAACAATTTATGGCTATTGAAATTGACAAAACCTTGCAAGTTGCTAAATGAGACGAGTCTTGTAAACTCAGGTTCAGCTCGACTCGGCTCGTTTAACTAAATGAGCCGAACCAAGCCCAAACTAAACTTTATAAATATGAAATGAGTCAAGCCCAAGCCGAACCCAAACTGAACCTTAATGAGCCTGAATGGAATCCGAATAGACGTATTGAATAAACGAGCCGAGCCTAAACAATATAAGACTATGCTTATCTCGGCTCATTTGCATCACAAGTCGAAACTCAACATATTCTTCAGGAACCTTTTAGAAAGCTCTAGAACCTATAATCCCTCTATTTATAAATTATTGAATCATTTGATAGCGGACATAATTTTGGGCAAGTTGAAAAAATGAAATTTGAAATTTGAAATAAGATACCAATGAATGTATCCTCCCTCATAAGTTTTTGTTTTTATTTTGACCTCCAATAATTACCCCATCAGCCCTATTTTAATAGTTTCATTTTTTTTTTAACATGAATTAATAACCATTAATTAATATTATTGAAATCTTAAATATTTTTACTATATCTTATAATATACCCCTTGTTAATGCTGCCAATTTTGTACAATTTATATTGATAGGAGTAATTAAATAAGTACAATAAATAAATATATTTTAGTAAAATAAATTTTTAACAATTTTTTAAAAATTGAAATTGAACTATACATTGGGACGAAAAAAAAAAAACATGACTATTAAAATGAGATAGAGAGAGTCATAAAAAAACAAATGATGGCAACTGCCAAATATTGTAATTATCGAACTATACAAAAATAAAAAATGTGCAATTAATCTTGATAATAATAAAGTGGAAGAAGAGATATTAACAGTATTTCCTACAAGTGAATACAGTATTCATTTCTGTCTGGCTTTTCCGAATCACTTTCACAGCCTTTTGTATAATCTGTGAGTCTCTTGCAGAAACTGGAGAGAAGGGTGGTGGTTGATCCGTTAGTTTTTGTTTGAAAACAAAACGGTTAATATGTAAATGTCCATAATCACGTGCTATATGATTTCTTTCAATATTTACTACTTTCATTTGAATTTTTATTTGAATTTCACCTCACATCAGCCTCTATAATCAAATAAAACTCATGACATACTAGCTAATTAACGCTCTCAAGAGACTAAGTTGGATAAAAAATTTCCAAGTTTATGTGATCACAGATGTTAATTTATTTTCAAATCACGAATAAAGCCCCCTTGAGTAACACGAACCACCCACTGGTAACATGAGCGAGTGTTTCCGATAAGTAATTTTATCCATAATTAGCGGAATTGGTGATCAATTGACTGAATAAAATAGTTTATGCTAGTCAATTGAAAAAGTTAGATAATAATGGAGGTTAATTTATTTGTGAATGACCTTATATTAGAGCGTGGTTATTTGGTGAATTAGTTCTCAAAATGTTTTTTCTGATTCTGATTCCTGTAGCTGGACAATAATGCTGACTATAATAATCAGATAGATCGCCCCTTGGTAACGAAGTTATCGCGGTAGCAAATTATTATGATTGATGTACAAATTACTAATAATATTTTTTTATTTAAAAATTGTTATAGTAAGTTTTTTTAAAAAATTTCAGTAATTTGTTCTTAAAATATAATATAATAACTTTGTAAAAAAATAAAAATTATTGTACATATTCATGTAAATTTTTTTGAGTAAATTACACTTAGCCCCTACAAGGTTTCTGCATATTTTAGAATACCCTTTGAGGTATTTGAAATTACACTTTTCACCCATATCATAATTAAAGTTTGAATTTCATGTCGAAAGACCAATTTATCCCTAATGTTATTGTCTTACTTTATTGATTGTGAAGTTAATAATTTAGAAAAACATTATATTTTACAATCTATTTATATATGTAATTATACAATTTAATTTTAAGAATTTTTCAAAAATAAAGAATCATAAGGAGTACTTCGGTAATTTTAAAGGTAATTCGTTATCTTAAAGATGAATTTCACTATGCTCCAAAAATGTTTGGAGTAAAGAGCAATCAACATATAAACCTCATGGTAAGATAGTATAATTTCAGAAACCTTAGTGGATAATTTTAAATTGTAAGAAATCTCATGGGGCAAAGTGTAATTTACCCCAAAAAAATTTACATGAATCTGTAGAATAATTTCAAATCATGAATAAAGTACCACGAGTAACACCAACGAGTGTTTCGGGTTAGTAATTTCATCTAGAATTAGCAGAATTGGTGATCAATTGAACGAATAGAATAGTTTGTGTTATTCAATTGAAAAAATTAGATAATAAATGATCTGTCACTACAAAATTCAAATACACTTTATTTGAGAATGACCTTATATTAGAGCGTGATTATTTGGTGAATTGGTTGTAAATATGTTTTTTCTGAGAAGATTCCTATAGCTGAACAAGAATGCTGACTATAACAATAAGATAGATGTCCCCTTAGTTGGAAGTCCTGTAGGAATAATTTTTTTTTATGATAAATTATTATTAGTTAAGAAAAAATTATTAATAGTATTTTTTTAATCTAAAAATAGTTATAGTAATTTATAATAATTTATCTTTAAAATATAATAATTCCAAAAAAAATAAATTCTATGAGGATTTTTGTAAAAAAATTATTTGTATGGAGTTGGTTACAGGTTGGTAGGAGCCCATTAGTTTATACAGTTGCATTTGACTATGAAACAGTACGAACTAGGCATAAATTAAGAATTCAAATAGCATTAAATTTTATTTTAAGTCATCTTAAAATAGATTTAGATTTTAAAAAGTTAGAAAACAGGTCATGTTCAATGCACCAATAGTTTGTGCCCTCTTGGGTCAAAGAGGCATGGCTTCAACATTTTAGGCACGCTCTTGGTGTGTTACAAATATAATATTTGTATGCCAAAGTTTGTATACATATTGGCTAGGCATTATTTGTTGAAATGCAAGTGCAACTTTTCAAATTTCCGAAAAATCGTACCATCAATCTCAAAATTTTTACTCAGATGATACCCTTGATAATTGCAGTAGTCTGAAAGAATTTACAATATATATATATACATTGATAATTACATATTATATATATATTTCAATCTAAATATTCAATTTTCAAACTCTCGTATTGAAAATAGATATTTTTCATCCGTTCATTTGTCCAAAAAATAGGTTTAATTATAATACTTTCTTTCAATATTCCACCTAATTTGTATCAATTAGAAATAAATTATCTCCTAGTTGTACAAAAAATATATGATAGATATTTTTGTATCGGTTCCAATTCTAACATAGAACTATAACTGATCCACCAGAGTCGGAACATGTGATTTGGGTTTCATTTGGTTATGGGTCATTAATGGTTCGGTTCTAGTTTTAAAATTTTAAAACCGATGAAAATCAATTCGGTTTCACTCGAACCTAAAAATCAATCCGAACTTATCTCTTTTTTATTAAAAAAAAACCCAAAAAACATAAGTCAATCAACATAAACCACATCCATCGCATCGTTATTTACAAATCAAAATTTTTGAATAAAATCTACTGTAGCAATTTAAAAAAATCCTAAATGCACAAAAATAAACACAATATTTGGACAAAAATGTCCATCTCAATTGAGCATGAGGTGGCGCAGTGCCTAGTCATAATGAGTGGGAGTGTGTAGTCATATTCAATCTGTATCAGATTCCATCAACCCTAGCTATTTTCAAAGAATAATCGTAGTCAGCATAATATCTCTCTCTTTTTTTTTTTTACTTTTTTGCGGAGGACATTGCCTTAGCCTTTTGATTTTTT
>MKEJ01035470.1:0-15463 GCA_001753735.1 Embelia ribes
TGGTATGATAATTGTTGTGGATAAGGACAAAGTTAGTATAGTTATCGTAGTTTCTTTATAAGCTCGTGTCTCCGAGTTTATAGGGATTCGAAGCGCGACAATGGCCATAAATTTTTGCCAAAAGACCAAGTTATATATTCCTCCTTGTGGGATAAATATTTTCAACTTTGGGTTATGTGCAAGTAAAATTACACTATTCAATTCAAAATAATTATCGCTTAAGAGATATTTTTTTTTTTTGCTTCATTTTCAATATCGTTTTAAAAATTAAGAATACATTTATTATTATTTTTTTTATTTTACCCATGTCATTCCTACTAAATTTCAAACCATTCCCACTAAAACCAAGCATTAAATGAAAGGTATTTGGATACAATGTAATTAATTTTTGCTAAAATTGAGACTATTTAATGATCTTAATTTGTGTGTATCGACCTTAAATGACACTTATTTTGAAACAGAAATAGTAGATAAGAGCATTCACATTAGTGTTTATAAAGTAAGGAAAGCAGAGAAATATCTCACAATAACCTTTCTGTACTTTTGAAATTTTAAATTTTTTTATAGAAGTGTTATAGAAGATTTCTCAATGGAAAAATTTACTATTCATAATTAATCCATTAAAAATTATTTTTTTTCAACAAATTTTTAAGATTTTGGTTAAAATTAAGATTTGTTTTTATATATTTTATTATAATATACATAATTATGTTAAAAACTTCGAATAAAAAATGTAGAAATTTTAGTTTGAGCGATTTGTGAAATGTATATTGATAATGAGAGAAATAAGTTTATGAAATTAGAAATAAAATGGTCTAAATAAATTTTAAAAAATTCCTAGATCTTTCACCCATTAAACATTTTGACAATGAGAATAGACGCAAAAATGCTATAGGAGGGAATTTTTTTCTATCCCAATTTTAATATATATTTAATATATATATATAATAATAAAATGAGAGTAGAAGTGAAGTTACGTCAACAATCTATGCTGGTCGAAATATCTTTTCTCATTACACAAATTTCGTAAGTTTACAAATAATTTTCAAAATAAGATAGTTGGCATGATAGGCAAAAATAATATTTTAATTCGCATCTATAAATTTTCTCTTCACTCTCTCTAGTATAAATGATTACTAGCATCCAATTCAAACAAGCTATTCTCCCTTATCCTCTCTCTCATGTTCCCTTTTAGATCATCAATCATCGCCGCACCTTATCGGCTAACAGTTGTCTTCTTCTTCAAACCATCAAGTAATTTTTATCTTTAATATTTTTAAATCAATTATCAAATAAATTATATATACATATTTATCGTTTCTAAATTTTGTATTGTATATAAACTGCACACTTGCTGCGTAACCCTGTTGTTCTAGTATATACATGCATACATGATACATATAATAATAGCAACACAGTGATATTTTTAAAGGGTAAACAAACAATCATGGTTGAGACCGCAACCTTGTTCGCAGAGACAACACTCCCCCAACAAAAAACCTACCACGACCAAACCCTCTTCCCCGCGGTCCTATCCCCGGCCACCGGAGCCGACGTGGCAACTTTCACGGCCGCGATCAGAGACCAAAAGCCATGGCTCGAATCGGTCTTGAAGAAAACAGGGGCTGTGCTGTTGAGGCGGTTTCCGGTGGGGTCCGCTTCGGAGTTTAACGACGTCGTCGAGGCTTTCGGGTTCGAGGAGCTGCCGTATGTCGGCGGCGCCGCCCCGAGGACTAACGTTGTTGGGAGGGTGTTTACAGCTAACGAATCGCCGCCTGATCAGAAAATCCCCTTCCATCATGAGATGGCCCAGGTACTTGATTTGTACACACACACATATATATGTATATAAGTATGTATGTATAATATTAATGGAATTATGAAATTTGTTATGATTCCATCTTAAATTTAGGGATATCTACTATTCATCCCCTAGAAAATAGGGGTCCCTATGAACGAAGGACTGTTTTTGTTAAATTTATAATTGCAACAATTACGTACAAACCGGAGTTTATCCTTATAACTAGCCCCAATACTGTTTTAAAGTTTGCGATGGTGTGGACATCCTAAGGGTAGGGATGGACAAAAAGTTAGGACTAATTAAAGGTGTCTCATTGTAAAGAATCTCATTTCCTTTTCATTTTTCTTAACTTGAAATACCCAACTACTTGAAACTTGGTATTCCGCTCTTTCATTAGAATACATTTTTTGCACTCATTCGTCACGATATATGAAAGAAGTAGTGTTTAAAAGTTTCGTTCTTTTGGGCTGAAAAAATGCAGTAGCACCGGAAACATAACAAGTTTTGAGCCATAAATCATCATTTATTTATCTATGCCAATGCACGGCTGACTGCCCGTGCATCAATTTTTGTATGAATTCATGGTTATGTTTGGTGGCTACTTTTTAGCAAAAAAATGAGATCGTATTCAACTTAAAGCTTCTAGCTTTTTTGGTTTAGACAGTAAAAATACTCATGTTTAAAGGTTGCACCCAAAAAAGCCCTATGTAGGAGTTTTGTCTCTGTAGAATTTTATTCCATGTCGTAATTGAGTTGTTATTGATAATTAGGTTCCGACGTTCCCATCCAAACTGTTCTTCTTCTGTGAAGTAGAGCCTGGGAAAGGGGGAGAAACCCCCATTGTACTTAGCCACATTGTGTACGAGAGGATGAAGGACAAGTACCCCGAATTCGTTGATAAGTTAGAGGAGAAGGGGTTGGTGTATACACGAGTACTCGGGGAAGACGATGATCCCTCCTCACCTATCGGCCGCGGTTGGAAGTCCACTTTCTTGACCGAAGACAAGAGTGTGGCAGATGAAAGGTTTAATTTTTATCCCTTCTTTATACTCGCAAATTATTTCAGTATATAACAATAAGCAATACAAAGAAAAAGAAAGTCAGAAGACGAGTTTGTTCTTTATGATTTTTTTAGATGTTTTAGAAGGTATATAGTACGATGCCCCCTCAAACTTCACCTTGTATGAAAACTGAGTTCAGATATGCTCCCAGTTAATGTATTTGTACATTTCAGCATGTATGTGTTTAACGGTTTAGACATGTAGGATTCCTTACATTTCTTTTGGTTGCTTTTTCTCTTTTTGCCTGTAAATACAACTAACTCAAACAGTGTTAGCAATTACAATAGGAAATCCTACATGACTAACCTAAATATAGCATAGGTGAATTGCGCATGACCAAATAATATTTGCATTTATATGCTTTATGTGCATAGTTAACAGTGCCAAACGAGTTTTTTCTACTGCATTTCTCAAATTTTCAAATCATGATGACAGGGCTGCCAAGCTGGGAATGAAGTTAGAATGGCTAGAAGATGGTGTGAAGACCATAATGGGTCCCATCCCAGCTATCAAAGTCGACGAGAGTAGAAACAGAAAGATATGGTTCAACAGCATGGTGGCCGCTTACACTGGGTGGGAAGATAAACGTAATGATCCTGTTAAAGCAGTCACATTTGGGGATGGGACCCCGTTGCCAGCAGATATCATATATGATTGCCTCAAAATACTTGATGAAGAAAGTGTTGCGATCCCTTGGCAAAAAGGTGATGTTCTTTTGCTTGACAATTGGGCTGTTCTTCATTCTCGGAGGGCATTTGATCCGCCTCGTCGTGTATTGGCTTCACTCTGCAAGTAGTGCATGCATTTCGTTTGTATCATTGTTGTGTTTGAGTAAATATGTAATAAGTGCGACTGTACAAGTGCAGTACTTCAACAATATGGGGTTTCATATCCCAGTCCTGATGAGATCTTAAGTTTGCATATTAGGGGCCAGACCATACGAAATGGTGATTTTATAAGATTCTCTTCCTTAGGGTGTGTATCATGAGGAGAGGTTAAAAGACGTCCTATTCTTATTTTCGAGTTGCTGGTTCAAGTTGCCTCAGAAAAAGTAAGAAGTTTGCGAGTTTTCAGGCACCTTCAATATGATCAAAACCAGGTTCTTGTAATTGATGGAAAATAAACAATCCAGCGACCATTTTCATTACAACTCAACAGTACAAAGATTCTTCAAGTAACATCCAAAGGTATATATTACCGACAAATGAAAGAACATGTATACACACCATGTATGCAGTACGTAACCTCAGCATATCCACACCAAATGCAATCCAAATGCAACGGTTCACACGCAACTACAAAAAGGCAAATTCTTGAGTGTAGGCAAAAGAAATTCCGAGGCTAGTTTATCTTCCTTGAACAAGGCCGCTGAATACTTGGCTGTTCCCAGCTAAAGTTGCTTCCCATTCCACCGAGGACAAAAGAATTTGGGACAAGGATATCACCACTTGCTTCATATCTGGCCTCAAAATCGGATCCTCGTCCACACATTGTTTTGCTAAAACCGCCACCTGAAACATTGAATTAAGGCATTATCAAACAAAAAAACAAACATAAACTGACTGAACAAGACATGGCATCGAAACAGAATCCCGTACAAGATTTTAAGGCTCATATAGTTTCGAAATTTTAGGGGCATATTTGTGTGGAGATTTTCTTTTATGAATGTCATTTTCCCCGGAGAACAGATGTAGAGAACATAACTTATTCCTTCAAGAATATTACAATAGCTAGTTAACAGATCTCCTAAGTTCGCATGTATGTAGAGAGCGTTTTTACCTTGAAAAGACAGTCATGAGGGTATAAATCCATCAAGTTAGAGTCTATGTGATCTTTCATGCTTGCCATGCTCATGGAATCTGGTGAGTTCCGAAGAGCTGCTAACATCTGCAGTTTCAGAAGCCCCAAGAAGAAGGAAAAAGATTTTAGTACTCAATATGCTAAAGAAATCAAGATTGGCTCGCAGCCACCAGAAGAAAGGAACAATGTAATAAACTGGAAGGAACAACGTAATAAACTGGCAGCTAAAATATTGAAAGCAAAGAAGAAGAAAAAAATGCATGATGAAAACATAGAAAGAGCATAACTGTAGTAATTATCAAATTGAAAATTCAAATACATTAATCTCTCCCTTTTGAAAGGACCGTCACTTACGATGGATACCAGTGAACGCCTTTCAGGATTTTTCATCAAAGTGCCTTCTGTTCGTGTAATGGCCTCCTTTCCCGATATCATCTCAAAAAGAACAACCCCAAAAGCATAGACATCACTTTTTCTTGTGGCTAAGCCATCTTTCATATACCTGTAGAAACCAGAAAAAATGATGAATTAAAGGTTCATTCACGAGAGTTGTTATTTTCAGGATTTGCTCAAGGAAGAAAAGTTAACAATAGACGCTGCACTAGAATGAAGTGACGCTGGCAATTCCACTATGAATTGAACATTATTAGAAATTTAAAAATTTTAGTTGATAGGCCCTAAGGCCCCAAACACAGCCAAATAATATCCCTATTCTTTACTATAAGGAGACTATCAACGTACTCTGGAGCCAAATAACCAAAAGTTCCGACGACTCTTGTTGCTGAAGCTTCTCCATCATTTGTCTTCCCAACAAGTTTTGCGAGCCCAAAATCCGAAATCTATATAAAAACAGCAAAATTAATCTGATGCCCTTCAAAGAACTTCATTAACAGAAATAAAAAAAATAATGGGTGGAAAGGGAGACCTTTGCTCTAAAGGTGCCATCAAGCAAAATGTTGCTCGTCTTGATATCTCGATGAACATAATGAGCTTTTGTGTGCTCATGAATGTACTCGAGACCTCTTGCAGCATCAAGTGCAATCTGGACCCTCATGATCCAAGAAAGTGAGGTATGGCCTGCCAAGAATTACCAAAAATAATATATAATCATCATTACTGTCAACATGGTCATGGGGTAAGTTATCGAATAGAAACCTGAGATTCAGATTTACAAACGGGGTTAGCTACTATTACTAGAGATAACTCAAAGGATGTGATATCTCACCTTTGCTCTGAGGATCATGCAAATGGCTTCTAAGTGACCCTTTTTGGGCATATTCATAAATAAGGAAAAGCTCGTCCTGACTTGCAGCATAACCAATCAATTCTACCTTGACAAAGTGAAGCAAAAAGTGGAGTCAAAGCACCGAAATGCCAAAAAACTACAAATCTTTAGCAACAAAGTAATGAACCGAATTGAAAAGAGTTGCGAGATTACCAAGTTCGAGTGGTGAACTTTGCAAAGAACTTTCATTTCTGCCATAAACTCTTTAGTTTTTGTAGCAGTCATTCTTTTAATGGCAACTTCCTACAAATTTCACGACAGATAATTAATCCATTGCGATGGAAAAGAATACTAACAGGAAATGTAAAAAAGTTCACTACAATAAACTGCTACCTGATCACGAAGGAGACCATAATACACAGAGCCATATGTTCCATGGCCTAGAAGATTTGAATCGGAAAATCCATCAGTAGAAGAGAGAATTTCTTCATGGGTGAAAACCACGGGCTTTTCTATGTCAAGAACATCTGGCCCTATAGCTGCAGGAAAATAAATAATTCTCAGCTATATATGTATCTATCATATGTGTGTGTGTGTATGCATATTCAACAATAAGATTACCAATACTATTTGTTTTGTGCTCAACATATCCAAACAAACTTAACATGCAATTCCAAGCTAATTCTAGATTTCATAAAAAGTAAATATAGACAGGTGGGGATGAAAAAATACTTTTTGGAATAGCCATCGGTCTGTCACTAGTTTCACCATTAGTTGGTCTCCAATCCATAGATTTGCAGCAGATATACCTCCCAGAAGCACAACAAAAGCTCGTGTTTCTAAAAATCTGAAACTGGGAATTCTTCCCATCAAGATCTTTCTCATGATTTTCTTGCGCTTGAAAATACCTCGACGACCTCAACCTAACATAAATAGTGATGCCGATAATTATGAGAGCCAGGCCAACCGCCAAACCTCCAATAATTATCCAAACATATGGCACATGGGCCTTATGATGTGGCTCGATTTCTGCAAAATAAATAAGTTTTGTAGGCATTTAGTATCTATTACATCTGACTAATTCAAACAAATACACATCTATTACTCTTACAATGGATAAGAAGCACCCTAACGTAAAAAAATAAAATAAAAGGCACCCTAAAATTTTACAACTACATTTACACATCAACGCCAATCACAAAGATCACTTAAGACAATTTTTACTCATGGCATATGATAAGGGAGACTCAACTTGAACTGAATAAACACATCACGGATTTGAGATCTCCTCAAGTTTTAACTTGAATCGTTAGCAGTCAACATCATAAGCATATACACCCAAATTAATCACCAGTATCATCTTCCATAATTCCAATCATAACGAAGAAATGCTTGCATTGACCCATTAGTTCATAGTTTCTGCATTGTTGCATCACCGTAACGTAAAGGAACTACCAATACCTGCAATACTATCAACGGGTGGTGCTGGAGTAGGAGCTGGAGCGATGCTTTTGTCTTTATATGGTTCACCAGGTACTGCAATGAAACCGTTAAATAGAAAAATAATCAACTTTTATTGAAATCAAATATCAATTCAAGTGCTTCTTTAATGTTAAGATTACCATCATATATAGTTAATATGTGCAACTAGTCCGTGGTGACTACTTAAAATACAAACACAAAAAATAAGTCATCAAGGGAAAAATGACAATATCTAAAGTATCAATTTTGGATACATGTGTATCCCATTTGCTTGTTTCTATATAGATTTCAAAGGATCGGGCCAACTACTAGCTACTTGCTAAAATAAGAAGCTAAGATCGACAAAATAAAAATTAGAGCTATAGGATTGTACTTGGGATCAACAAAGGACAACAAGCACAATCATCCAATTGAAAATTAAAAGTGAATAAAAAGTTGCCATTTACCTGAATTCAAAGGGATATAATAAAGATCGCCAACAGTGACGTTATCAGGATTTCTTATCCCATTCACAGTCTCAATGTTATCCATGCTAACCCCAAACCTACTAGCCAATGACTCAACACTATCCCCATCTTGCAAAACATAGCTCATCAAATAATTCCACAGCCTACTCGAGCAGCCACACATCAACTGCAAGCCCACCACAACCCCGTCTCTGGCCGGGCGAGTAAAATTGGGCACAATGGCTAAGCCGCCGTAGTCCTCGGCCACCAAATCCGGCACCGACCCATTATTCTCCCTCACTGTGTATGTAGTGTTGGTTATGTACTTCATTGTTGAAACACAAGAGCAGTTCTTGCGGATGAATATATAGTCCCTACCGTTTCCTTCTACCGTGATCTGTTGAGGCATTACGTCAAACATACTCTCTACGATTTCGATGGACTCGTTTTTTCGGGGTTTGTAGGCTAGGAAAGATGTGCATAAGCGTGACGTGTCAGTACAATTCATCGGAGATGGGGTTGAAGAGGAACAGAGTGTGTGCAACTGAAGAACGAAGAGGATCAAAACCCAGATATATTTCGGGGCAAGGTTCATTTTTTTTAGTGTAAAATTTTTAAATTATGTAAATTATGAAATGGGTATAGCTGCTAATCAGAGATTTGGTACTCGGATGGGATTAGAGCTTGATCAAAACCCAGAAAGATTTTGGGACAGTGATCAATTTTAAAACAGAAATCTTTAGATTAAAGTGAATTATCAACTGGATTTAGCTGAATTTATAAAATAAAAAATAAAAAATGGGGTAATATAACCAATTTTGAGCTACAAAGAGATTTAGAACAGAGGTAGGATTAGGGTTTGAGGAGGAGGAGAATGAAGAGGGGCTCAGGGGTTTTTTGAGGGACCAAAACTGGTGGATTGAGAGGACTGTTAATAGAGCATTTTGTTGGTATTTTTTGGCACTAAATCTGGAGGGTCTGGTAAACGTCATGGCAGTGAAAAGGGGGAAAGCGACAGAGAGAGAGAGAGAGAGAGAGAGAGAAATAGTTACTGCAACTTTTTTTTTAGTTAGGACTGAAATGCCCTTTATGTGGTTTTGTTAATAACAACGCATCGATAAGGTAGTTAAGTTTTCAGCCAATTATCGTTCTTCATTAATTAATTATTTGATATACTATAATATAGTACGGATTAGTACTTATTTGGATCTAATATGCAAATCAATTGTTCAAATTAAATGATTTTTTTTACATTTAAATTTTATGTGATGCCATATATTTCTTCTATTTTCAAATAAGTATCAATTTAGATAAAAAAAAAATTATTTCAAAATGAATGTCACTTTATAAAATCAAAAATACATTTATTGCTCTATTTCCAATCCTACCAATCTTATTTTAATTAAATATTCTAACAGTTCCAAAAAAAATAAACATTTAGATAATTTGCATATATTTTTTGATAAAGTTTAAATTATTTAATCAACTTCTTAATTATTATGCATAGGCCTAAGGTGCCACATATTTTGAAATTGATTGAGTATTTAATTGCAATCATTGGTTTGAAAAATAATATTCCAAATCTGCTGAGAGCCCCCCACTTTCGTACTTAATTACTTCCTACGTTTCATATTCGGTGACGTTTTGGAGAATTTTTTCATTTCATATTATGTGTCATTTTAGAAAATCAAGGTTGTATTTATTAATTTTTTATTCAATTTCAATCTTATTAATTACTGCACAGTAATTAAGTTTGAATATTTAACAAAGAGTAAAATAATGAAATAATATTTTAATAATATATATTTGGTGATTTAATGATCATATCTATACTTGTGCCCAAAAATATAAATGTTGCTTATTTTGAAACGAATGGAATATTATACTTGGAGAAAGTTACAATCTTCTTTGAACATTTTCATAATAATGAAAATGTTTGTAGGACTTAGTAAAATTATACCATCACCACTAGTATAAATTCTTTTATCAATAACAAATGATAGCATTCAACCGACTCCCATTGCCACAGGTATGTAGGGGTAGCAACAAGTAGGGCAACTCGTGAGTTACTCAAGCTCGACTCAATAATTACTCGAACCGAACTCGAATTATTTGCTAAATTCAAGTTCAATAATTTTTATATACCCAATTCAAGTTTCGAATCGAGTTTAAGTAGTGATGTACTTGGCTCGTTACAGATAGCTCGAATTTATATTGTATATTAAAAATTATATATATTATGTTGATCCAAGGATTTGAACCCCATACAAAAGACATAGAAGTATGAATCCCTAACCACTACACTACTGCTTGTTTTGTGTAATATTTTTATATATAACAATATTAGGTCAGTATAATTATTATATGTGTATATAAATATATGCATATTAGGTCAGTTCTAAGTATTATACATATATTATATGCATATATCACGCATGAGTACATGACTTTTCAGTTCTCAATGCCATTTACAATTCCTGTTACTATTACGCATTACTTTTCAATTGCTCATTCTCAATTCTCATTTCACATTTGCTCCTCCTTAGTTTTAAGACCATGACTTATTTATTTATTTTTGACAAATTAGTTGTAATGGAATAGAAATTATGACTATGAAGTATTTTTTTGACAAATTAGTTGTAATGAAATGAAAATTATAATTTTGTATGTGATAGTTACAAAAAAGTTATTCTTTTTGTTATTTCTAATTTATGGAAAAAAAAATATAAATAAAAAAATCAATTATTGATTACGAGCCGAGTCGGTTTATTTATCAAGTCGAGTTCCAACATAATAAAATATTTGAGCACGAGTCGGGTATGGGTACGAGTACGAGTAGACAGAACAAGTAATGCTCGATTAGCTTACTACTCGATCCGACCTGTTTGTTTACACTCCTATCGGTATGGTTACAATTAGATGCGTGGTTACAACTGGTAGTATTATTATTACACAATTCTTTAATTTAAATAAAAAAAAAATTCACGAGGCTAAATATATTATATTTTCTTGTGAATATATATATATATATATATATTATAAAAATTTAGTGTAAGATCCAAAAATATATTATATCTTCTTATATAGTGACATTAAATATATAATGAAATTTTTAATGATAATATTTGTGGCTTTTTTATTTTATGTGTGATAAATTTTTATAAAAATGTTATTACGATAGTACTATGTTATTGTAGTTAACCTTAAAAACAACCAATGGTAGATGTACAATTATCATTTTACGTGGTAATTGGTAGATATTTTGAAAATACCATATAATATGGTATAATAAACGGTAGAATAATAATCGACATGTATAGACTCTTTTGAAAATAGTTTATGGTTGAACACCATTGGTAATGGTAAAAAAACAAAAATGGCCCCTAAATAAATCACATAATATTCCCTTCATATGATTTTTATGTTAACTACTAGGGCTAGTTTAGTTGTTAGAATCTGGACTCCTTAATAGGAGGTTCCAGGATCGATTCTCCCCTCTGCCGGCCATCATTTTTATATTGCTTTTGTTTTTGAATCAATTTTTGTAAGCAATTTTGAGCAGAAAATTTTGAAAAGCAAAATTCACAGAAAATCAGCCTTACAGGCAAATTAGTCCATTTATGACGAATTATTCAATAACATTATCTCCTATTTTGAGCATTTGAAAATTTTTAATATGAGAGAAAAAGTAAAAGAGGGACCGAATATGCTGTTTTTTAAATATTTGATGATTAGACACATGCGCCCCTCATTCAAAATGTGCTATTACTATTACAATTCAAATTATGAAAACAAAGTAGAAATTTAGTTTAAACTACGAGGACCATTATTTTATTTCACTCTTTGTTTTATTTTGTGGAGTGTGTCTTTGGAGTTCAAATTCGTCACTGCACATGTAATCAGAGAAACTTGACCACATTATTTTGGGTTTTATATTTTGCTTTTTCTTGGCTTTTACTCCATCTAGAAAGTGATCCCAAGAGCCTTCATTCACTAAAAGGGATTATTTCCCTAGCTATATAAATATTAGATAATATTATATTTGAGCATAGGCCATATTATTTAGTGATTCTATAAAATTAAATATACTAATTTTAGTTTCCAAAATATAAATACTATTCCTTACATAAGCATATAAAGGACATCCTCTCACATCACTAACCATAAAATTAACAATTTAGTATTTTGTCTCTCCTCCCCTATCACTGTCCTACAATACCTAAAATATAATTTAAAAACAAATATTTTAGAATATTAAAATTATTAAATTTAATGAATAATAAAATATTGGCACTATGAATTGAACAAATATCATTGTCAAAATTATAGTGTGAGATCCATAAAATTTGTATAAAACAAAATGACGGAAAGCAAAATATTATTTGTATTGTCTTGTTAGTTGGATTTGTTGATTTAATGATTTTTTTGATTTAATGTGATCACTCTGAAAATAACCATAAAATAATACCCAGCAATTGCGTTAAGAAACGTTATAGTTTTACTGGTAAAATACCGAACACATCAATTTCAAGAACTCCTACCGATCTAGGAGTATCCTAAAAAATATCTAATGTGCAATTAATTTTTGAAAAGTCTAATTTAAATATTTAAATTACTTCCTACTCCTATTGTTCCGTGCTTGTTTCGTCCCCATATGAGATATTTGAATTCTCTTTAATAAGAAAACAAGATAAAATAAAAAAAATAAAAGCGACATATCCCAAATATTATTTAGTATAGTCTCGTACATTAATTTATATGTATTAAATGCCATATATAATCATATTTAGTAAATTCCATCTATAAATTAATTATTTAATCATTGATATTTATAATCTGATTTATTTCAACCAAAAACCTTCCAAATTTATAAGTCCAAAAATGAAGTTCACCCTTAAAATCTCTTTTGAGTTTAACTTATAAGTGTTGGATCTAGGTAACTTTAACTCACAAAATTAGAGACGGTTTTATAATCTAAGTTACCAAATTCTTTGTGTACAAAAGAAGTTCTTGTTTCTAATTCTTATTTTTTGAACTACATGTATGACGTATTCAGGCTTCTGCTCTTACTCCCGCTCCCGCTCCTGCTGCGCAAGGGTTTCTTTGGTTATAATACTGCTAGAATACTCATATGACTTCATGATTTTGTTACTTTATTTTATGCTTGCCAATTAACGAGTTTAAATTACATAATTGGATTGCACTTTTAAATATATGACCACTATTTTGACCTGCCTAATGACTATGCTAATGGAATTTCCAACTTTATTTTTCACCACTAAAAAAATTATAGATGATAGTGAGGTCAATAATATAAACATCAGTATATGCACATTTTTACAAATTACACAAGACCCACCGATAGATAATTACATAATATTCCAAGTGCTAAATAAAATTGAAGATGCTAAATACTAAATAAGATGTCAATATTTTTTATAGTGACTTAATGTTGCATCGATAGTGTGTCACTATCTTATTTGATTTTTTTCCATTCAATTTAGCATCAATTGATACGTTGAAGAACAATAATTAAGGGTGCAATAAATTATGATGTTCGCAGGTTGTACGCAATTAGCCATTATAAAATAAAATAAATTTGTCTACTAATCAATAATTCACGTGCTCAATTTTTAACATTTAATAAACTCGATGTTTTATCAATAGTATGTCACTGTCTAGTATGATTTTGTGAGTAAGTCTTATTCTCTTGGTGCAAAGATAATGCCGACTCTATTTCACACAAAATATAACTTCTTTTTTGGCAATTTAAAAACAAAAATATATATATATATATAACTTTTTATAACAAGTCTCGTGTAATGTTGTCTCGTACAGATAAATTATAAACTAAAACCATTTCATAATTTGATAGCTGTAGATATACGAATTTTGATGATTGGTTTTGGAAGTACCAGCTGCTAACATTAAAATTGAAGATGGAATTTTGAAAATTTTATTTTCTGACAATATTTCGATTTTTTAATAATTCCAAGTTAATGACAAGCAAATCTCTCAGTATTTGAAGTACATGCTTCAAGCATGAGATAGAGAGTTTGATTTATATGTGCTGCATTTGGAGCCACACTCTAAAACTTGCTAGGTTGAACTCTGATCCGCATTAAGAATTATAGTGGGTGCGAGGCACTAAACCTTATAGACTAGTCGGACGACACAAGCTAATAGAAACCACATATTTCAAAAAAAAAAAAAAACTCATAGAAGTGGGACCAGCTCGGGATACTTTAAAATTTTTATCATACCATAATTATTGTCATTTAATAAATAAAAAACATCAAAATATTTCGATTCCATTTATTATTTTTTTAAAATTAGGTATAAAAATCATTCCGTTCAAAGGCGGGTATCCGATTTTAAACCGTTTACCATTTATGTTTTAGCGATTCTCGTTAATGGTTCTGTTAAATCTATTTCCGAGCTATTTACCTAGCTATAATATTTTCTAATATTTACCTTGTTCAAATAAAAGAGAAATAGTATTATACATATTTCGAAACCTCTTCCTAAGAAAGTAGAATTCTAGTTACTAGGCTAACTCTAGAGGTCAAAAATTAAATTTTTTAATTTTCTATATATATTTGTAAAAAATTACGTAAATCTGGAAATTATTGTCCCTTTCTATCGCTCTTCTCAAATCTTAAAACTTTCCATTTGTTTCTGTGAAAAAATTGAAAATTAAAATTTCCAAATAATTATTTTGTTAGAAAATCTATTTTTTTAGGGAATATACAGTAGATACGAAGATAAATATCTTCTAATCAAAATGAACGATTTTTTTTTTCTAGAAAGACTGAATTAATTTCTTCATCCATATCTTCTTTCACTTTATTTATCAATGCAGGTGCCGCCCCCATTAAGGGAGTGTTGTTTGGTGCACCAAAATAGCAGTAGCAGGATCTTGTAGTTCAGTTTTGAGCCATAGGATCTTGATCCAATGGTCCAGATTTTTTTATAATATTATTTATTTATTTTTAAATTATAATTTTAAAAAATTTGAAGCATTGGATTAAAATCTTACGACATAAAATTGAACTACAGGATCCCGCAGCTCCGGCCTTGCGGAAGCAAACCCCACTCCCACCCATTAAGGGCCAACGCTATTGAAATTATGTGCGGTTTATGCGGTGCAGTTTTGTATATTTATGTAAAAATATTATTATTTTTATCTATAAATAATTAGACAGTAAGTATTTTTAGAAGATCTTAAAATATAATATTTTAACATTTTGATGTGACAAAAATATTAAATTTATTATCATATTATATTCAAAAATATAAATTTCACATTTTTGTTACATTTAAATATTAAAATATTATATTTTAAGATCTTCTAAAAATATGTGATATCAATTATTTATGATTGGATGGAATATATTAATATTTGATTAATTCAGTTTAAAAATTGTCCTTTTAAATAGCATTGTCCTTGGTAAAAGTATGATAAAAATTGCTACTTTCGTACATCCCCTATTAATCTTCAAACAAATGTCCTAGAGTTCAATCCTCCTTAGAGTCCTCACAGCAGATTATGTAAAATGTATCTTTTATCTATTTTAGATAACCAATTTAGATATTCTGTAAAAAATGTGCTTGCAGCAGATTATTTATTCTGGTTATCTAAAATAGA
>MKEJ01035478.1:0-10009 GCA_001753735.1 Embelia ribes
ACTGTTACTGTTACCGGTCAGACCGGTAGATGGGCTGGTTATATGGTTAGGCCTCTAAAATTTGATCAGTGGGAGTGTTAAAACTTTCCACATACTCTAAATAAAATCTATTTCTCACAGCTTCTTTTTTAAAAGCAGATACAATCATGTGAAAAATATTTAATCGTTGTTTTGATAAGGAATGTGATATTTGGTAAATTGATATTTTTTCTTGTGAGAAGACAAAAAGTAGGTAAAAGTAGGTATATATTGTAACTAGAGAAAATATAATTGAGGTTATTTCCTTAATTAATGATAAGGAAAATAGAAGCAAATTTTAAAAGTAACTCTTGGGTTGCTTCCAAACGCACCACTAAAAAAGCAGTGGCAGATTTTAAAGCAGGTGCTTTAATATTTTACTAAATACCATTGGCTATAGTTTCTAAGAAAAAAAAATATGGAACCCCCATTCTATGTAATGTGGGCATCTCCTCACTACTAATGGATCATTCCTTTAAATAATAAGAGATGATTATTTAATATTATGATGGGTGATTTTGTAATCTTATGCATCCTTGTGTTTAGTTATCTTTGTTACTCCCCAAATTCTGAGGACTTGGGAACGTTAGTAAAAAGAAAAGAAAAGGAAAATAAAAGAAAGAAAAATACAATGCGATTACGCCACTAAGTCACCGATTGGTGGAGTGGGAGTAGGAGCGTGAGAGTGTTGGGCCTATAGTTTAAAAAACGGCCAGAGCGGGAGCGAGGAGTGAGAGCGAAAGTGTGCCCTATATATAAAGGATTTCGTGACTTAGCTACACCATCCTCGCCAACACAACATAATCTTTATTGCAGAGCGATACTAAGCATATAACTATAGCATTCGTATCATCATAATATACGTATAGCCTGCCTGTAGATTATATGTATATGAACAACTCAAATTAAAAACCAAGACCAAAAATAAGAAGAAAACATAAACATCTACAATAACGATGTAAACAACTGTGTTTACTACATTGCTTCAAGCTAAGTGCTTAACAAAAATAAATAAGAAGTTATGCATTGTTCTTGCCAACTATAAAAAACAACAAAAAAATTGAACTTGTTTGCTTTGCTTTTGCCTTCGCTACAACAAAAATATGTACAATAAGCATCAATGCATCTAATGATGCTCAATGCACGCCTCAGCACCTACAAAACATATTCAAGAAGAAATATAGAGAGAGTATACGATTTGACGATCAGCTCCACAATAAAAAGGAGACTACGCTATATGAATGACATGAATAAACATGCTACAACATGTAAAGGAAGCAAATCATGATCATGTATGCTATAATGAGTCATGAATGCAATGCACGCCACCACTACGACACATGCTACGCAAACTATGTCAACACTCTATGCCAACCCACGACGTCTACGCAAACTATGAAGTTGGGACAAGTATCTTTATGTATTTTATAAAAATGGGCTATTTGTATGCCCACTATGATCCGCCACTCGCATTGTGACGCAATTAAAGCCTTGATGGACCTGTTACTCGCATTGTGACGCGACCAATGGGTAATCCCTACTGCAGGTTTCCCGACTTTCACGATTAGACTATAGGCCTTATTGCTTCCACGCATTTTTTTTAAGGTCGATACGTTGTCCCGAAAAGAAAGGGAAAAGATTCAAAGTCTACAACATATTTTTTAAATGATAAAAAGGACTCTTCGTAATTAAACCACGTCTACGCTTTTCAACGCCTTTAAAACCAAGTTTTTCAATGAAAAACAATGCTACGCCAACACATGAGAATGATAGGCTTCGCCTATGCATGGGAATGTTATACTACGCAATAAACATAATAATTATGCTACGCAAGATAATGAATTCAATCTATCATGTTATAATTATGCCATACAATTACGCCAATCAACTGCGCATACTAGATGTATCAATCACGTCAACATATGGATATGGTTGAAATCTCAAGTTCATATTAGAGTTCATAGTCTACCCTACCTCAACCGTGCTGGAATAAGCCCTCGCAAAGCCATGCCCAAGACCCTCAAATTCTTTGCCGCTTGACCCTGCGTTCGATCTAGCAAACGAACTCGGATCACGACGCACCCATAGAAGAAAATGATCTACTCATCATGAGGAAGAAGAAAAACTAATTTGTTTCGACATACCTTAAAGGCACGGAAACCAAGACAAGGCAAAGGAACGAGATAAGCAACAAGACTTACCTCAAAAGATAGCTCTCGCTCTAAGTATCAAGAATATGCAAGAATATCTTGCGCATGAACCCCTGAGCTAGATGAAATCGTCTCGAGAATTAAGAGCTCACTTTTTCTCCCACACTCTCTTTCTATGTGTAACCGGTTAGATGAAGAAATTGAAGAAGAATAGCTTGAAAAGCGTGTAAAATGGCATAAATTAACCGAGCCCACGCTTTGACTGACTGGGTGCCGGTACCTGGTCTCTGTGTACCGGTGCTCACTGTGGGTGCTGATACCCTCTCCTGGGTGATGGATTCTACTATGTGGGTGCGGTACTGAGGATGGGTGTGCCGACGCTCACCCCTTTTTCCAAACTTCACCCAGAACATTTTCCTATCCGCTCCACAATCACGAATATTTTATATATATATAATACATATAAAGCACCATGCCTCCGCAATGCTACTCCGCAATAACTATGCCCACACTACGACACAATATTACGCCATACACACTACGCAATAATAATATTATTATTAAAAATAAAAAATTTAGTCTAAATTTCTGGGAATATAAAGTTATGAGGTTTGTACTTAAATTATAATGGTCTCATTGGTCGTGCTGGGTGTGTTGAAGCTTGCAATACATGTTAGCTAATGTATGATTAGTTGGTCGATGTTGCATAGTCGTGTGTACACAATTACTTGGGCTCTTATTGCCTTTCATATTTACAATGTTGTCGTTTCTTTACTGTTGGGTATATTTCTGACTCGTGCCTACTTGGTTATCTTTTAAAACCATTTTCTTATAAAACACCAAGTAAGAACAGATGGGGTTGATCATGAGTAACATATTTATGTTGAAACTTACTCAACGATGGTGATGTCGAATGGTCTATGCAATTTTCTTCTAGTTATGACTTTTAGACTGATGAAGGTCGTTGGCTAATACTGCAGACTTTGATGTTATTTATTATTAATGTAATAGGAGGGTAAAACCTGATAAAAGGGCGAAGATGTTCATTTGGTTATGTTTTGTGAGGATTTTGATGTAAACTTTTAAATGATCAATTAATGTTTCCTGCTATTTTTAGATTGTTGCTTCCATTAGCTGTCATATTAAATTGTAGGGCGTTACATATAAAGAGAAGGGCAGAAGTTTTGAGTAAGTGACCCGAATCTAAGCAAATCAAAGGTTGTTCAACTCAACTCGTTGACGTCCTAGCTACAACTTTTGATCTTTAATGTTGCAATATAAGAGCATTTGCATCAGATTACCATAACAGATTCCCTAAAATATAAAAAATAATTAATTCTATCTCTATTTTACAGAATTTATATTTCTCACCCTTTATATCATATTATTTATCGTATTTTCTATTACATTAAAATACTATTTCCACCTCTTTAACCATTCCTTACTAAAAATTACACACAAACCAAAATACTTAATAAAATATTATTTTTTAATTATATATTAATAAATATTATTATTTATTTTATAATTTAATTTTAACGTTCGTCATATAAATAGAAAATATAAATAAAATCTTTCTTTAAGTAAAGAAAGAGAAAATAGAATTGAAGTGATGGGGTGGAAAAAATATAAATAAAAAAATTCTATAAACATTCAATATGTATAAATAATAAAAATATAAATAAAATTACTTAATAAAGAATTAGTATTACATAGGATTAAACATTAAATTTATATAATATAAAATTCAAATTTAATTCTTAATAAATATTTAGTTTAAATATTAAAATTAAAATTCAATTATATGTTTATTATATAAATTTTAAAAAATATTTTTACATAAATAGTAATAATAATTATAATTATTTATTTATTTAAACATTAAAATTATTTACTATACACTTAAGGATTAGTTTATATATCGTATTTAGTAATTTTTAGCTCGATATTTATTTTTAAATATTAAATTTAAAATTTAATTTATCATTATTATATAATTATTTTAAATATTTATATTATAATTTTATTTTTAGTTAATAATATTAGTAAAATGAGTGGAAAGACAGAGTATTAATTTTTCAAATATAATAAAAAAATGATGTGACATGAAAGACAATATAATAGTTTTATATGTTTAAGGAATGAATAATTATTTTACAAATTTTTAGAATTATTTTAGAGATTCTCTATTTTAGGTAACAACTAGGTAATCTGATGCATGACACGCTGCCTAATATTTGGTTGCCTAAAATAGAAAAAGAAATAATTATAGGAAATTTTGATGCAAATGCTCTAAAACAATTGTTTTACCATTCTTTCAAAGAACAGCATGAACATGCTCGCGAAAAATGATTAAATTCACAAAAGTGAGGTTAATTTGTATCCAAATTCAAGGCCCATTTAGCTCTAACATTTGTCAGTTTCTTTGATACTCTCTGCTTCTTTTGTATTCTATCCTCCTCAAATTCTGATTCACAAATTCAAAATTTACCCTCAGCCACATAAAATTAGATTTTTGCATTGACAATCTTGCTTAAAGAATTTCTTGAAATTCCCAATCTTATTTTTCTATGAATATATTTCTTATGAGCTTTTTGTAATTTTGTATGAACTGATTGGGACATATGATTTGTGTTGTGGGCACATCATGGGCAAGAGTGAGTGTGTGTATTTTCACAAGCTTCCAAGCTAAACTCACATGTTATGCTTGGAAATACTTATATATATATATATATAGAGAGAGAGAGAGAGAGAGAGAGTCCCCCGTGATGGATTTAGAATATTGCAAATATAAGTTCGGTGAAGTTCAATTTATTTAGATGAGCAATACTATTGTCATTAAAAAAATATAACGATTAATTACCACTTAAATCTTTCCAAAAATAATAGACAGTTTAATCCACAGAGGCTTGGATAAAGTTAAAGCATAACTTTTCAAAATGAATTAAATACAAGACCTTTATCTCATTATTATTCCTAATATTTCATTCGTTTTAAAATAAATATAGTTTAAGGTTGATGCAGAATAATATTATATAGTCTTAATTTTAGCAAAAAAAAAAATTAATAATAATTTACCAAATACTTGATTTGTGTGAAGTTATCACAAATTTAGTAGGAATAACATGAGTAAGTTTAGAAAAAGTACAACAAATGCATTCTTTATTTTCTAAAGAAATACTTAATATAAAATAAGAAAAAATTTATGAAACAACAATTATTTTGAAATGGTGGAAATAATTACGGATGGAGTACTTATGGGTGTAACTAATTAAGGGTATAAAAATTTTATTCACGTAGCTGCAAATGAGATTTAAGACTTAAAGTAGGATGAAAGATAATATTGTACGAAAGATAATATAACGACAATGCTTGCCATGGGTTCCAATAGACTAGTGTAACAATTGCCACGGCATGCTGCTGTTTCGGGTATAACGGACTAGCGTTACAATTGTGAAAATCGAAGTTATAATTTTTTTCCCCCTTTTTTCTTTTCAAATATGATAATGAAAATCGAAGTTACAATTTTTTTCCCCCTTTTTTCTTTTTTTTTTTCCCCTTTTTTCTTTTCAAATATTACAATGTACGGTTCCATAACGGCTCACATCCACCGATATAGAGCCTTAATGGCCAATAGTGGTTGTAGCAGCTGATACGGCTTCAAATTACATCTCAACATCAGCTTTTGCCTCGATCGAATTGATCTAATATTACGGCTAGTTACATCTCAATTTGCTTAGTCAAATGTAGGAACCACGAACTGCACATAACGGTATGCATATTGCCGTTACGACATCATATCGACCCATGCAACCGTTACAGAAACTACATGCGTGACAGGAAAAAAAAATATCACAACAGTGAACCTCCACTTTTATTTGAAACCTTTATAACGAGTTCATCCATCCAACTCTTTCCCCAGTCCTATTCCCAAGCAAATGTTTGCACTGCCAAAAAAGCTATTACTTTTGTTGATGTTGGCGGAAATAAAAGAGATGATTCAATTTTTACCCTATAACTACCTGTACAAGTCCTCAATTATCCAACTTTTAACCAAAAATACTTCAGCCTCATCGGAGTGATTCCGATGACACAAACTAAAAGGTCAACCAACAAACTCAAAAACAACTATTCTACTACAGAAAGGAGTCGAGATATCCGTAACTATGGCGCTTGTTATACTCAAGCAAGCTTGAGTAAGTCCGATCCCAAATGCCGATGTAGAGAGACTCATCATCAGGGCTCAAACTCACTCCCGAAATCTCCCCGAAGAAGTCAATCTCTTGCTTCTTACTGTAATCTGCCTTGGTATCATAAACATGGACGAAATCAGCATGCTCAGCCGCAACCAGAAACCGGCCGTCGGATGAGAAATGGAGGCACCGGATCGCGGCCATATTTCCCTTGAGGATTGCAACCGACTGAGACAAGTTTCTCGCATCCCATATTCGACAAGTTCTGTCCTGATTTCCTGTGGCAAAGATGAGCCCATTCGGGTGCCATGCGGATGCAAACGAGTAGTCATGGTGACCCACCATTGAACCAACAGTCTATAAAAAGATCAAAGTATTACGAATTAATATTCATTTCCATCAAGAAATCATTATTTACACAAGTAATATAGACAATACAAATCAAAGAAATTACAAGGGGTATTTTAAAGACGGTATTATCTATCTGTGCTAACATCTCACATCTACTTTTTACGTTTAATCTAAATCGTAGGAAAATGGAGTGTACCTTCCCATTACTGGAATCCACAAGCAAGCCCTCAGGATGATCTCCGACAACAGTAACAAACTTGTGGTCAGGGCTCATAGATGTATGCTGCATCAGCATTTATTACACATCAACAAAAAGCAAAAATATGACACATAAATTAGATTAAAAAAAACGTGCAGACAACAGGTGATGAAAGTTTCAAGACTTTGGGGAGGAGAAGAATGTCAAATATCATAGACAATGGAATCTCCCAAGAGAGTTTTGAGAGTGTGTAAAATCTTGCAAGGATCAAAAACACCCCATGTCATGGCATGTCCCCATGTCTTTCAACTCTTGTTGCATCATTTCTAGATTGCTAGTTTAATTTGATTTTGCTTGCATTGAACTTTAGATTTGCATAATCTTGTGAATTTCGTTACACAAATATAAAAAGATAATAAAAAAGAAAAGAATTGGGGTTAGCCAGGCAGCATTGCTGGTGGTGAAAAGTAGCAGAGAAACGACAGAGAATTGGGAAAGGAGCTCGTAGGAGGTTTGATTAAGCCACAAGGGGTCAGAATTAGGGTTATTTCGGTTTTACAGTTAATATTTAAATTAGGTTCGCCACTGAGGGTAAATTATGGAAGGTTGGAAATTTTCTCTTCATGAACAAGAGCGCTATCCTAATTATTAATTGAATAAATGAATTGAAATTTGCAACTAGCACTTGCCCGATTAGTAAAGATTGTTTTCTTACGAAAAAAGAAATGCATTAACATTACCAATATACCATCCATGGAAAGGTTATAAATCGACATTCACCCTCCATGTATACAAGGGAGGGATAATAAGTTCAATAACTAGTATTATGCTTGAATTGGCCCGTGGATGTCAATATGAATTAATAACAAGAGATGGTATTACCGTAGTTGTCAGCAATCAAAAGTTGTTGAAAATACCCTTTCACTAATAGTAGTTATGCACAGGCATGTATAAAGAGGATTTTAATCGCTTCTCTTTCATCAAGAAGAGAGAACAAAGAACATGCTTAACCAAAGGGCATATAAACAATCAATAACAACGGTTTCAAAAAATAAATAACAAAAACTAATGAGAATTAAAACTAGAGCATGAAGTTGCAAGGATAGAAACTGACATTTACTGGCCAAGGGAAGAGAAAGTGACTCAAAAGCTGAAACCTCTCCATTTCATATTCTCTTACACCATTATCATTATTGGATATCATGAAATGAACTCCACCACTGCAACGTGAAGGGACAAAAAATTGAGTTACTGTGACATATATGCCACAAAACCAACATTGATCCACAGAAAGTTGTAAGATTCAAATCACCTCAGACTGTCGTATATTTCGATAGCATTTGTTGTGGCATTATCCTCATATGTTGTCCTTGTGCAGAAACTAACTCCAGGTTTATCCAAACACTGCACAATTGAGCAATTTAAGATGCACTCAGATGTTACAAAGTAGCCATAACAGTAAGACAGAATATGATTTTAAAGGAAACAAAATACATACGTAAAGGAATCATCAAATATAATGCAATCACCTTTCAACAAAAGAAAAAAGTACGTTATAACCACCGTAATGTTTATATAATTTTGGATTAGAAACATTATGCACAGTAAGTGAAAATAACAAACATGATAGAACAAAACAATATTGTTAAATTGTAATCAGATTCGATTCAATCCAATACAAAAATAGAACAAAACTATGTTGTAATTATGGGGATTGACTATCATCACAAACACTATTCATCTAAATTAAAAAAATAAGGCCCAGTTAATTATAGAGATATCAACCAGTACTATTAAATACTTTCTGAATCTTGAAGCTACAAAAAACACTTACTCAGAACAAAACAACATTTAAAAAGACTTCATTGTGTATACTGTAAGATCCTGCACTAACAAACTTGACAACTATCCCATTGGGTACAAGAAAAATAGTATGGTGTTTAGCTCCCATAAGTAGAGAGCCTTTAAAGAATAGAACAAAACTACATTGTAATAATCGGCCGGACACGATCATTACATAATAACAACATATAATTTGGTTGCACGACGTAGATATAACACCAACTAAAAATAATGAATAAAAAGGAAAGGAAAACATAAATAAAGGAAAAATATTTAATTAAAAGGAAAGAAGAGTTACAAGAGTAGAGGCCTGCTGATTCATAATCCATGTAAATCTAAAAGGACAAAAACAAGGCCTCATCTATCATAGAATATCAATCTTATCTTGTTGAATGTTGTTCGAAGATTGAAGCAAACCCACTATCATTAGAAAAGAACAAAGATATAAGATCATAATCGAAACACAGTCAATTGACATGTACCCTTAGCTTGGTCCACAGCCTGCCATCTTACGAATGGGCTTTACCAGTTCACCTTCCAATCTGTAAGTCATCATTTAGATTCCAATCAATTCCTTCCCCCAGTCATTATCGCTAAAACTTTCCCTCTTTCCCTAGAAATCTAATGCTATCAATACTCAGTTGACTCTCAAAACATGGAATACCCCACTAGCAACCTTCATAGCCTTCACAACTATAATATCACGAACACCCATTGAGATCACATCATTTGAATATTGATCAACAGCTTGTAGTATTTGGTCAAGATAGTTTGTCCTACTGAAAAGCCATCCTTTATCAAAAAAATAATTTGCTGGAAGTAAGTGCGAATAAAATACCCTTTTTTTTTAAAAAAAAAAAGCGCGAATAAATTAATTACTTAAAACAGTCTCTCACCATAGAACCCCCTCCCACCTCTCTCTTCTTCTCCTTCTCGCTACCAATCAACCAAGATAAAGCAGCAATTACAAAACACCAAATCCTTAACAAGAAAATAGGAAGAAAGAAAAGATTTGATACCAACAAGTTACCTTGCAAACGACTTCTCCTTGGAATCCACCTGCAACAAGAAAATTATCCCTCACAGCTAGAGTGCCGACCTGAGCTTCAGTAAAACCTTCCAACAGGCTCCCTGTGTGTCTCTGAACAAGGAAAAAAAAATAAAATAAATATACTTAAGGAATTTAAAAAGGAACAGGCGTTGACAACCAGTCGATCAACAGGTAAAAAGAAAAAGAGAAGCTCAAAATATAAGTT